>LDEF01000103.1:336-59445 GCA_001455505.1 Leptographium lundbergii
CTATATAGGTGAGTCCCCTCGAGCAGCTGCGCATACCAGAGACCTGAGAGAAAGCCCCGTCTTTTTCTCCTCATTAAAAGCCGTATCTGCCTCTGCTGTTTGTTTCTCTTAAGCTTTGCTTCTTTCCATCGTGGCACGAAAAAACACAACAGCGAGAGCAAAACTATCCAGCCAAGAAGCACAAGCTCCCCAGACCATGTCTGCTTCCGACGTCAGAGCCCTCGGAACCGAGGGTATCCTGAAGAAGATTGACAGTCTTCGAGCCGCCAATGTGGGCACGCTCATTCCTCTTCCTCAGGTATGTTTCCATTTCTCTGCTCGGCCGATCTTCACTTGGAAGGCTAATGCGGCCTGCAGCTCATCGTGGTCGGAGACCAGTCGTCCGGAAAGAGCTCGGTCCTCGAGAGCCTGACTGGCTTCTCGTTCCCCCGTGCACCCGGTCTTTGCACCCGCTATGCGACGCAGATCACGTGTTCGCGTGAGGTCCGTAAGAGAGTGTCGGTCTCGATTATTCCTCGCCCTCGTGCGGCAGACGACCTTAAGCGACGCCTTCAGGACTTCCGCCGGGTTCTGGACGGCCTGGACAACGATGACCTCGCCAAGGTGTTTGAAGAGGTATGTGTACACAAAGCAAGTGTCCAGGTCTAGTATACTGACGTTGTGAAAGGCGAACGCTGCCATGGGGATCCGTATGAGCATGAACGACGATGCTCAGTCGGCTTTTAGCGAGGACATTCTCAAGATTGAGATTAGCGGTCCTGATGTAAGATGACGACCTGTCGATACCCTGTCCTTTCTCTGTTGCCTGTGCTGATTCGAAGACAGCAAATCCATCTCACCGTGATTGACGTACCAGGAATCTTCCGTCTGCCTACGCCGGGTGAGTATATTCCTGTCCCGGAGATTCTATTGCTAACAATGTAGGACTCACTACCGAGTCGGACGTCATACTTGTTCAAAACATTGTCAAGCGCTATATGGAGCACAACCGTACCATGTTCGTCCCCTCTTTATCCTTAACCCCAGGAAGGCTTTTCTGACCCGACTCATGTAGCATTCTCGCCGTCGTGCCCAGCAACGTCGACATTGCCACGCAGGAGATCCTCCGGCTTGCTGAGGAGGCTGATCCAGAGGGCGTGCGGACGATGGGAGTGCTGACTAAGCCGGATCTTGCAACGGAGCGAGCCACAAAGGACGCGGTTGTAGAGCTGGTCGAGGGCCAGCGCAACCGGTTGAAGCTGGGCTACTACGTGGTCAAGAACCGCAGCGCCGATGACGGGTCGTCGGACACGGCCTCGCGACTGACGTCGGAAGCGGCCTTTTTTGCAGCGCCGCCATGGTCTCAGGTGGCCGACCGCTGCGGCATCCCCCGACTCAAGGCGCGGCTGAGCGAGCTGCTGATGGAGGTCACGCGAGGTGAGCTGCCGCCGGTCAAGGCGGAGGTTCGGAAGCAGTTACAGACACGGCGGGCACAGCTCGAGGCCATGGGCGAGCCGCGGGCCGACGCGAGCAGCCAGCGACAGTACCTAGTGCATATCGCAACGCGCATGCAGAACGTCACCAGCCGTGCGCTCAACGGATTCTACTCAGGCGAGGCCCTGTTCACGGACAAGCCCAGGCTCCGGCTGATCACAAAGATCATCAAGCTGAACGAGACCTTTGCCGAGACATTCTGGCAAGAGGGCCACTACCAGACGTATGAAGAAGCATCTGACCAGGAGACGCATGTCAGAAAGAAGGAAGGCCAGCCGGAAGAACCGGGCTCGAAAGACCCTGACGACGATGACAGCGAAGAGGACCTTTTGGACGTTCCGGAGCAGATTCACGAAGACCTGATCGACATTGTGGACACGAGCTACCGCTGTCCCAAGCCGCTGGACGGCCCGATGACGGCGACGATCCAGAAGGTCTACGAGAGCAACCGGGGGCCGGAGCTGGGAACTGTGAGTTTCCGTCTCTTCCTGGGCATCGGCCCATGCTGACATTCCAGTATAACGGCACCATCCTGGCGGCGGTGTTTGAGATCCTGTCGCAGAAGTGGGAGAGCCTCGCGCTGGCCCACACGAGCCGGGTTGTGATCCTAGTGCACCAGTACCTGCGCGACCTACTGGACGAGGTCTGTCCGGACCGGGAGGTGCGGCAGCAGATCTGGGACGGGATCCTGCGGGACGAGCTGTGCGAGCGATACAGCGGCGCGATGGCGCACGCGGAGGCGCTGCTGGACGCCGAGCGCAACACGCCGCCGGTGACGCTGAGCCGCCGCTACAGCGAGCTGCTGCAGGCCAAGCGGCAGGCGCGGCTGGCCAACAAGCTGTCGCAGCTGACGACGCGGTCCGAAAACGGCGAGGGGCTGGCCAACAAGCTGTCGCAGCTGACGACGCGGTCCGAAAACGGCGAGCGGCGGTATGTGCCGCTGGACGAGGTCGAGCGCCAGGTGCGGCCGATGGCCATGAACGCGCAGGTGTGCGAGGACGTGCTGGACGCGCTCGGCAGCTACTACACGATTGCGCGCGAGCGGTTCGTCGACACGCTGTACCAGCAGGTGGTGTACAACCTGCTGCTGGGCGGGAAGCGCAGCCCGCTCAAGGTGCTGGACGCAGACCGCGTGCTGGGGCTCAGCGCGGAGCAGCTGGACATGATCGCGGGCGAGGACGCGGTGTCGAGGGCGCAGCGGGTGGTTGTGCAGCACGAGATGCAGAGCCTGGAGGAGGCGATGCGGGTGTTGAGGAGCTGAGGTGGAGGAGGATATCATGTGACGAGCGAAGTTAGAATGATTGCTTACGTTATCACAGTGAGCCCCAATTCAATTGCGTAGGGTCTGTCGTTAGTAAGCTCAGCTTGGAGGGGCTGTGTCTCCGCTCGTTGGCCCGTGGCCAATCAAATGTGCAGATATAAGGCCAAGATAAAAAATTCGAGGCCGATGACGCTTCTGCTCCGACAACCCCCACACCCGCAACGAACGAGCAGGATGAGTGCCGCACCCGTGATTGGCCTTTTGGGCGGCGGGCAACTGGGCCGGATGCTGTGCGAGGCAGCGGCGCCGCTGGAGGTGGAGGTGGCGATCCTGGACGCGGCAGACGCGCCGGCGAAGCAGGTGGGCCACAGCGCGCACCACGTCGCGGGCTCGTACAAGGACGCGGGCAAGATCCGGGAGCTGGCGTCGCGGTGCAGCGTGCTAAGCGTGGAGACGGAGCACATTGACACGGCGGTGCTGGAGGAGCTGGCGACGAGCAAGCAGGTGGCGGTGCACCCGTCGTGGCGGACACTGCGGCTGATCCAGGACAAGCACGAGCAAAAGGCGTACCTGGCGGCGCAGGGGATCCCGGTGGCCGAGCAGGTGGCGCTGGGCGACGGCGGGGTGACGATGGCGGGCCTGCAGGCGGCGACGGCGCGGTTCGGGTTCCCGTGGATGCTCAAGGCGCGGCGCGACTCATACGACGGCCGGGGGAACCTGCGGATCAGCGGGCCAGCCGACCTAGAGCGCGCGGTGGCCGAGTTTGGCGGGCTGCGCTGCTACGCGGAGCGGTTCGTGCCGTTTGTGCGCGAGCTGTCGGTGCTGGTGATCCGCAGCGAGGACGCGGCCGGCAGCCCGCGCCGGCTGGTCGCCTATCCGGCCGTCGAGACGGCCCACGAGGACAGCGTGTGCGCGCGCGTGTACCTGCCGCCGCGCCAGACCGACGCGGCCGTCTGCGCGCGCGCCCAGGCCGTCGCCGTCCGCGTGGTCGAGCACCTCTGGGGCAAGGGCGTCTTTGCCGTCGAGCTGTTTGTCGGCCCCGACGGCGACCTGCTCGTCAACGAGATCGCGCCCCGGCCGCACAACTCGGGGCACCTCTTCACCGAGGCGGTGCCGTACATGTGCGTGTCCTGATCGGGATTGTGCTGTCGTGCTGACCGCTAACCGGCCAGGTCCCAGTTTCGCGCACAGCTCGCTGCCATCCTCGACGAACCGCTCCCCCAGACTTTGGAGCCTCACGTGACCTCGGCCATTATGATCAACATCCTCGGCGGCGTCACCGAGCACGCCCACCTGCCGCTCGTCGCCGCCGCCAAGGTTCTCTTTGGCCGCCAAAAGGCCGCCTACGTCCACCTCTACGGCAAGCTGTCCAAGCCGGGCCGCAAGATTGGCCACATCACCGTCACCGGCGTCGTCGCCGACATTGCCGAGCTCGAGGCCTTTGCCCAGCCGCTCGTCGACATGGCCGCCCAGCTGCGCCTCGACCGCCTGCAGGCCAGCAGCAAGGCCATGCGGCCGGGAGCCGTGGCCGCGGCTCCGCCTGCCCCGCCTGCCGCTGCCGCTGCTCCTGCTGCTGCCAAGCCCCTTGTCCTCGTCACCATGGGCTCTGACTCGGACCTGCCCGTCCTCAAGGCCGGCATCGACGTGCTCGCCGACTTTGGCGTCCCCTTTGAGGTCGACATCACGTCCGCCCACCGGACGCCCCAGAAGATGGGCGACGTCGCCGCCAAGGCCGCCGCCCGCGGCATCAAGGTCATCATCGCTGCGGCCGGCGGCGCCGCCCACCTGCCCGGCATGGTCTCGGCCTACACGGCCCTACCCGTCATCGGCGTGCCCGTCAAGGCTACACACCTCGACGGGATGGACTCGCTGTTGAGTATTGTTCAGATGCCGGTAGGTTTTGGGCTTTTTCCCCCCTTTTTTTCGTTTTTTTTGTTTTCCTTTTTTCCCTTCCATTCTTTTTCCCCTTCCGTTCTTTTTCCCCTTCCATTCTTTTCCCCTTTTTCTACACTACCCCTGCCCCCGCTAACATCACAGCGCGGCGTCCCTACCGCCACCGTCGGCATCAACAACTCGACAAACGCGGCCCTCCTGGCCATCCGCTGTCTGGGCTCCTTCCAGCCCGAGCTGCACGAAAAGATGCTCGCCTACCAGCGCGATCTCGAGAAGCAGGTCGACGACAAGGCCGCCTCACTGCACGACCTCGGCGTCGATGCATACCTGGCCAAGATGGGCAAGAAGTAAGGGGAAAGGCAGAACGATAAAAAGTAAATAGAAAGTGGAATCAAAACCTGCCATTCTTATCAGATCCCCCACCCACGGTTGCATCCTTCTTGCATGGGATTGCTTGGTCCCGCCGATTCGAGCGGGCCAACACCACCACTAGAATCCACGTACGCGCAATCCCATGCAAGAATCCTATTGCGATCGACTCGCCACCTATACTTGTTCGGCCTGGGACCATAATTTTTATCGGATTATTTTAGCCTTCTCCACGGCCAGGCTTCGCGGCCTAGCCATTCTTACGTACGAGCAACACGCGACCCGCTTTCCAGTGATCGGAACCTGGTCTCGCCCGCTGACTTTGCGCAATATAATGACACGCCAGGCTCAAGAGGGGCATGTGATGGTCGCTTCGACTTTGGGCTCCCTCTCGGCTGGCGGCCGAAATCGGCCGAGGGCTTCAGAGGTCCGAAAGTCCTACGTCGTATGAGAGGAGCGTCTGCATCTGTCATAGCCGGCCAACATCAGTCATGTCCCCCATTTCCTGACTGAGAGGGGGTGGCCAGTCTGCCACGCAAAAGAGGGGTTCTGTAGCATGGCCAAGCCGTCACGTACGAGTCGGCAGGCCGAGACATCTGCTGCTACTTTATACGGAACAGACCGCATACAGTTGGCAGCTAGGACAAACAGGAATAGCGTGCGCCTCCCGGCGCGAATGCGGTGATTGCCATACTATGCGAAAGAAGCTTTGCACTAGGGTTCAAGAACCACAGACAAAAGTACGGAGTACAGCACCGAAGCCAGCGAGGCCAGGAATCGCCACACCCGAGACAACGAGGCAATATCGGGCCTTTGCCGACAAAAGCAGACAATCAGATGGAATCAGTGGGTGCTGATTTGTCTTATCAGATTTTTCCGCGGCCCAATTTTCTCTGCGTCTCCGTAATCAGATCAATCAGAGTTGTGCATTCGGAGGTGCCCTAGCCCGATATGGAGCTAGACTCCGAGCTAGCCCGCGCTATAGCGGGGCCACGATATCTAGCTGACGAATAGCAGATCGGCAGCCTATAGGTAACGTCGTGCTGTGACCGCATCACACTGTACAACTCTATTGCAGGCATGTTACTTCTGGTACCGGTGAGCCCGATGGGACGAAGACGGGGGTGTGGGGACAGAACTGTGCGCGGAAAAGCATCGAGCCAGTGTGTAATAGTCGGCATATACGGGTAAGCGCATGGGGGTGCATGAGTCGAGGGATCGGCAGGAAAATAGACGAGTTCGTGGGAGTACAAAAGCGGCCGACGTCCTGCATTCTGGGGCGTGACTGCCTGTTTCTGTTGCTATTGCACCAATCGATCTACTTATCGGATAGGTCAGTTCTGTCCTGACCTGTCCTGACCTGTCCTGATCATCCAAATCCTCTCTTCATCCTATCCTGCCTCAGTATGGGCGTCTTTACCAACATCCGCGGCCGCGACCAGGCGGTCGACGACATAGTGCTTGCGTGCGACGCGGGCACGCTGGGCGACGAGACCAAGACGGGCGTGGTGGGCGACCTGGGCGAGTCGGCCTCAGACACGGACCCGGCCGAGAAGAACGAGCGCGAGGTGCGGGCGCACGACGGGGCCGTGACGGCGGGGGCGCAGCTGGGCGTGCAAAAGGCCGAGGCGGCCGCGCTGGTGTGGCCGCGCTGGGCCATGTACGGCACGTACGGCTGGATCTGGGTCTGCTTCTTCATGCTGGCGCTGCAGCAGTCGATCCTGAGCAACGTCATGTACTATGCCTACTCGGCCTTCTCGACGGCGCCGCAGCTGGCGACGGCCAACATCCTGGCCAGCATCATCGGCGGCGTGCTCAAGCTGCCGATTGCCAAGGTGCTCAACATCTGGGGCCGCTGCGAGGGCTTCCTCGTCTTCCTCGGGATCTACCTGCTCGGCATGATCGTGCTGGCATCCAGCAGCGGGCCCAACAGCTACGCGGCCGGCTACACGCTCTACTGGATCGGCTACGACGCCATCTACTTTATCATGGACGTCTTTGTCGCCGACACCAGCGGCCTGCGCAACCGCGCCTTTGCCTGGGCCTTTGTCAGCACGCCCTTTATCTGCACCGCCTTCACGGGCCCGCGCGCGGCCCAGTCCTTCCTCGAGCACGCGTCCTGGCGCTGGGCCATTGGCGCCTTCTGCATCATCCAGGTCTTCGTCTTCGCCCCGCTCGGCCTCGTCTTCAAGTTCTTTGAGCGCCGCGCCCGCAAGGCCGGCCTCTGGGTCCCCCGCGACAGCGGCCGCACCCGGCTGCAGTCGGTCGTGCACTACTTTCACGAGTTTGACCTGACCGGCGCCTTTCTGCTCATGGCCGCCTGGGTGTTGTTCCTGCTGCCGTTCAGCCTCGAGACCAACGGTCGGACCGGCTACCACACGGCCACGTTCATCGTCATGGTCGTCCTCGGCGTCGTCCTCTTCTTCGTCTTTGCCGCGTGGGAAAAGTTTCTGGCGCCCACGCACTTTATCCGCTGGGAGCTCTTCAAGCAGCGCACCGTCCTGGGCGCCTGCATCATGGCAGCGGTGCTCTACTACAGCTTCTACTCGTGGGACCTGTACTACTACTACTTTGTGCAGGTGGTCTACAACTTGGACGTGTCCGACACCGGCTACATGACGCAGATCTACAACGTCGGGTCCTGCTTCTGGGGTCCCGTCTTTGGGCTCTTTGTCCGGCAGACGCGCCACTTCAAGTACGGCGCCTTGGTGGCCGGGCTCGGGCTCATGATGCTCGGGTCCGGGCTCATGATCCGGTTCCGCGGCCAGGACGCCAACATTGGCTTCATCGTCATGTGCCAGATCTTCATCGCCTTTGGCGGCGGCACGCTCGTCATCGCCAACAGCATGGCCGTCATGGCGGCGGCCGATCGCGACGGCGTCCCCCTGCTGCTGGCGCTGCTCGCGCTCTGCAACTCGCTCGGTGGCGCCATCGGCACGGCCGTGTGCAACGCCATCAACGCCAACACGTTTGTCGATGCCCTGCGCCAGCGCATCGACAACGAGACGCTCGTCCAGGACCTCTACAACCGCGGCGCCAATTACCAGCTGACCTTTCTGCCCGGGGATCCCGTCCGCGAGGCCACCGACTACGCCTGGGGCTGGAGCCAGAAGTGGAACTGCGTCTCGTCCACGGCCATCCTCGTGCTCGGCATCCCGGCCATCCTGATCTGGAAGAACTACAGCGTCGACAAGAAGCAGAACAAGGGCAACGTAATCTAGGGGCCGGGTCACGTGATTTCGGAGGCCTCTACGGGATTCCGTCTGTATTTGCTGGGGATTTTGGCGATTGTTTTGCACAGCTCTTGTTTGGTAGAGTTCTGAGTAATAGAGCGATGGCGATAGCGATGAAGCTTTAGATACTCCGTACCTCAATACTCCATACTCTTCAATGATGCAATGTGGACGTCAGCGCAAACGGCAGCATGGATCACGGCCGTGTTGCCGCCGAGTCGCTACGCGCTAACCAATGAGAGCAGGAGGTTAAGCAAGACCCACCGGTCAGCAGACCAGGAGCAGAAGAAACTGCACAGCTGGAAGCTGCAGCGAGTGTGAGCGAGAATAAGGGGATTGTTACCATTTGCTATTTTTGTCCGGACGTCCCTTTTCCCTTTCCCTTTTCCCTTCCGTTTTCGCAGCGTTCGTCGGCCACGGGGCCACGCGCAGTTTTTTAATTTGGCGCCCGTAATATGTTCCCCCTCGTCATTTCTTCGTATCTTCTGCAGGTTTCCCCTGTCTCGCGTGGTCGTCGCGCTATTCCGCCAGGGGCTAGCGCGTCCAATAAACCGGGAAAAACGTGCTGATTCAGCTGCTGTGGCCACCACGCCGCCCGCTGCACGGCAGCCGTCAGGCCTTTTTGGCAGGGGCCGTCAGGTGTTTGCCGCTGCCTGGAAAGCCAGTATTACGGAGTAGTCCCCTCTTCCCCCAGGAGCCGTCCATACGCAAATACGTAAATACGCCAAATTCGCCCAATTACGCAGATACGTCAATCAGCCCAGACCAGGTTGCCGTCTCGGAACGACGGCTTCGCCTCTCTCTCTCTCTCTCTCTCTCTCTCTCGCACCCTCTGCGACGACGGCGACGACGACGGCGGCCACGACGCGACATCCAGCCGCCTTTTGCACCGACAATTTCCTCCTTCTCCCTCCCTCGGCCCTTTTGCTGTGCGTCGGCCAGCTGCATGCCAATCAGACCCAGCTTCGGCTGACGGATTGACCTGGACGCCCCTGATTCGACGGCTGCCTAACCCACGACGCCTCTGCAGCCCGATTTTCTCCTGTCGACTCCGCATGAGCGCGACACCGTCCGAGCCGCTGTTCTGCCCCGACACGTCCTGCCGATCCGATGGCAGCCCAGGCCGCTGAAGCAGAGTCGATGGCGGCGGTCGCCGAGGATGAGCCGCCGCGGCCGGCCTCGCCGACGGAGACCGATGGGGAGCTGGACGAGTTTGAAGACACAGTAGAAGAGCGGTACGATGATGCCGACGAGAAGCCGACCCTAATAGTTGCGGCACCACACGAACAGATCGGCGAGGCAGTAAAAAGGGCGGTCGATGAGCCTGTCGAGAATGCGACGCCAGACGACGGACCGTCCGACCGAGTGGATGCGAAGCTCGATGAGCTGGTTTCCGAAAAGCCTGAGGATAAGCTGAATGCGCAGGCAGCCGAGAAGGCAGTTGAGACGTTAATGGATCAGCCAGATGACGAGCCATTTGAACTAGTCAAGCGGGACGAGAAGCTGGATGAGAAGCTAGACGACACGCTTGTCGAGAAAGCTGCCGAGCCTGTCGAGTCTGTCGAGGAACCCATCAAAGAACCCACCAAAAAGGCTGTCGAGAAGACGGATGCGCAAGCGGTTGAGAAGCCTATGGAGAATCCGGTGGAGAAGCCGATCGAGGTGGCTGTCGAGCAAGTGGGTACGATGCCAGATGCGGCAGTCGAGAAGCATGCGGCTCTAAATGACGAAGCGGCCGAGAAACCAATGGACGAGACAGTGGATCTGGATGAGAAGCATGAGAAGCCAGAT
Source organism: Leptographium lundbergii (assembly GCA_001455505.1). NCBI lineage: Eukaryota > Fungi > Ascomycota > Sordariomycetes > Ophiostomatales > Ophiostomataceae > Leptographium > Leptographium lundbergii. The sequence goes on from LDEF01000103.1 coordinate 10,357, forward strand.
GCGTACGTGTATGCCTCCTTTCGGTCGATGTGGGTCACGACTGACAATGATTTCAGATTAAGTCGGCCAGCGTCGAGCTCGAGTTCGGCGGACGGCCACGACGACTCGACCAACGACGAGCAGCGGTCTGAGGCTCGAACGATGCCGACCAGCCCAGAGCCGAGCCAGACAGACGAGCGGCCGCACTCGCTGCTGCATGTGACGACGTCTTCGAACGGCAAGACGGACTCGACGGACCAGACGGGCGACGAGGCCGATCCTCCGTCAGCATCATCAGCGACATCAGCAGCGACATCGTCGACGTCGGCGGTATATGCAGTTCTGGTGTCGCCGTCGGGGTCGCCGTCGCCATCACCGCCCCTGCGGCGACTGCCGACGTCGCTCTCGTCCAGCATGATGGAACAGGATGAGGACATGAGCACGTTGCCGGACCCGCGCAAGCGGACGCTAGGGGCGTTGTCGCCGGGCAGCAGCTACCGTCAGTACAACGCCGACAGCGTTGCGTCGGACGAGGTGACGACGCTGAGCACAAAGCTGATTGACGCAATCAACTACCAGAGCACGCTGGACGACACGCTGTCGCGCACGCGGATGGAGCTGGCAGAGGCGCGGGCGCAGATCAGCAAGCTCGAGGCAGTGGCCGAGCAGCAAAAAGAGTTTCTGACCGGGGGCGTGTGGGTGCGCAAGACGACGGTGGAGCAGGAGCGGTCGCAGGAGAGGGTGCAGTTTGCGACGCGGGTGCGCGACGAGCGGCGGCGACGCGACGAGGCCGAGCAGGCCAAGAAGAAGATGGAGCAGGAGCTCGAGGCCCTGACGGCCGAGCTGTTTGAGCAGGCCAACAACATGGTGGCCATGGCCAAGGAGGAGGCGCGACGCGAGCAGCTGGCAGCGACGCGGCGCCACGACAACCTGCGGGCCCAGCTGGCCGACACCGAAGGCCTCTTGCGGTCGCAGCAGGAACAGCTGGCACAGCTGAAGCAGGTGATGGAGGACATGATCACCGAGGGCGCAGCGGCCCAGGCAGCCATTGAGGCCAACGCCCAGGCCGCCCAGGCCGCTGCCCAGGCTGCTCAGGCGGCCGAGGAGCAGGCCGCTCGACAGGTCGCAGCCCTCCGACAGGCCGGCCATGCGGCGGGCAAGCTTGGCGACGGCAGCTCAACAGCGGCTCAGCACGATTTTGACGGAACCGACACGGACGTCTCGGAAGACGACGCCACAGGGTCAGCCACAGGGACATCCGCCACGGGGTCAGCCACAGGCCCCTCAGCCACAACGCCTCGAGTCGATCCGCCGGCACTGCTGCCCCCGACCCCCCCCTCGTACCCGACCAGCTTCACGCATCTGCTGCGGCCGGTGCTGCGGTTCGACACGGCGGCCTATGCCGAGTTCCTCGACCTCATCCGCGGGGCCCAGGGGCAGATGCTGCACCAGCACCAGCACCAACTGCTGCAGCAGACGCTGCTGCCACACGTGCGGTCGCCGTCGTCGATTTCGATGCCCAAGACACCGCCGACGATGGCCAGCAGCGGCGACCTGGCGGCAGCGACGCCCCCGCCTTCGTCACCGGCACCGACGGCATCGTTTGCGAACCCGGCGCCGTCGCTGCTGTCGGCCATGCCGGCGTCGATGATGGGCAACGGCAGCAACGGCAGCAATGGCAGCATGCCGTCGCCGAGCAGCTCGTTCTCGCAGGCCGGCCAGCAGCACGGGTCCAACAGCCTGAAGGAGGCCAAGTTTTACAAGCGCGTGCTGGTGGAGGACATTGAGCCGGCCCTGCGGCTGGACACGGCGCCGGGCATCTCGTGGCTGGGCCGCCGCGGCATCATGTCGGCCATGCTGGAGGGCACGCTGGTGGCCGAGCCGATGCCGATGCCCAGTCTCGGGCTGTTGTCCAACGGGTCGACGGCCTCGTTCGCGTCGGCCGGCACGTCGGGGGGCGGGGGGTCGCAGCCGTACGGCGCGCTGTCGGCCAGCGGCTTCTCGCTGTCGCCGGCCATGGCGTCGTCGGGCTATGCGTCGTCGTCGTCGTCATCCTCGTCCGTGACCGTCTTCAGCCCGTGCGCGCTCTGCGGCGAGAGCCGGCGCGAGGAGGCCCACCTGCGGCGCCACCGGTTCCGGCTGACGGAGAGCGACCGCAGCCCGCCGTATGCGCTGTGCGGCTACTGTCTGGGCCGCGTGCGGGCCGTCTGCGACTTTCTCGGCTTCTTGCGCATGATCAAGGACGGCCACTGGCGCGCCGACGACGCCAGCGCCGAGCACGCCGCCTGGGAGGAGGGCGTGCGGCTGCGCGAGCAAATGTTCTGGGCCCGCATCGGGGGGGGTGTGCTGCCCGTCGGCACGTCGGTAGAGGCCGGCAGCAGCTACGGCCAGATGAACAACCAGATGAACAACAGCGCTGGCCGCCACTCGCGCGTCGTCAGCGGCGCCCGGCGCAGCAACGACGGCCACGGCCAGGGCCTCGGCATCACGGCGACGCCGGCAACGACGACAGCAGCTGCGTCCATGGCTGAGTCAACATATGCGGCGTCGTTTCACTCGGCGCAGTCGCGACAGCCGGTGCAGCAGAGCCGCGGAACGGTGCTGTCGGCGTCCATGGCCGCGCTGGTGGCCGGGTTTGGTGGACATGTCGTGTGATACCCATTGAGTGAGAGTGATTGTGAGTTTTTGTTTGAGTGTGTGTGTGAAAGAGCGTGTGTGGGTGCGTGTTTGTGAGTGTTTTTCTGAGAGAGAGTGTGTGTGAATGTTTGTCTGAGAGTGTGTGTGAATGTTTGAGAGTGTGTGTGCGTGTGAATGTTTGTCAGAGTGTGTGTTGTGTGATTGTTTGTCAGTGTTTTGTGGGTGTGCGTGTGAGAGCGTTTATGTGGGGATACATGAACAGGGAGAAAGACACAGAGAGAGGACTCCGGCGTGGTCCTCCATTGTAAGAACAGGCTTTCCTTTGTCAGCATTGTTTCCGGCGTTTTTTCTTGTGCAACAAAACGAGGGCTGGTCTCGGCCCATTAATGTAACCATCTGGCGTTGGTTTAAACAAAACAGTTCCGGCTTTGGCATTTCCAGACAGGGCATCACCAGGGCAGCAGCGCATTCCACCTCGTGGTCTTACGGCTGTCAAGATAGCTCAATATAAACAACCAATTGTAATAAGATCGAAGCAGGCCCGGAGACCCCAAGAAAGAAACGGTCATGGCGAAATCAAAATCATTTCTTATCCTCTCCTTCTGTCCTCCTTCTGACACCCCGTCGTAGCCATCTGTCCATCCCCCGGTTCTCCTTGCCAATGTCAGTGCCATAGTTCATCTTGCTGGTCCAAGGCAAACTTACTCCGTCCACCTCCCTCATGGCCACATGGCTGTCCCGTTGACATCCCACAATGGCCCTTCGGCCAGATGTCTCGGCCTGGCGAACCGAATCTCATACGGCTGCCGCACTCGAACATGGCGCACCTGCCCATTCATCCAAGACAGCTCCGTCGACTCTTGGGCCATCAACTCCATCAGCAGGTCGTTATATTCTTCGCTGATCAAGTAAGGAGCCGGAGTTTTGGTGTTGGTGTTGCCAGTTTCAGAACCTGCAGAACCTCCACCTCCAGAACCACCTTCGCCATTGTTCCAGCCATCCGTCGCTTTTTCCTTTCCTTTTTCCACTTTCTCCTGCTCGCCCTCGCTAGGTTCTCGCTCTGCCACCAGACAGCGCTGCGACCGCAGTCCGACTGATCGCAGGGCCAACGCCGCGCCCACCGCTGGACTGACGTCGAGATCGCGTGCCGGCGCCAGAAACGTCGGAGCCGCCCATGCGCCTGCTCCGTTCGCCGCCGTCAGCATCGTCGGCTCCACAGGCGGTGTCGCCGTCGGCGGGATCCGGTGCGTGACCGTCATGCCGGCCTCATCGATGCTGGCACCTCGGGGCGGCATCCAGCCGCCGACATGCAGGGCAATTCGTTTCAGAGAAGCCATCTCGGGCAGCTGTGGCCGGTCGTCTTCGCAATTCCTCTCGTGGTCCTGTAGCCACTCAGCTTCGGCCTTCTGCTTCCTCTGCAGCGCTTCGCGCTGTCCCAGCAGGTAGACCAGCCGCTGCAGCGTCTGGTGCAGATCCACGTCGTATCGGGGTACACAGTGAAGCCCGCGCAGGGCTGACGGCACGGCCAGCGTCAGTGACTCCAGCCGTGGCAGCCGTGCCAGTCGCGAGAGCGCCTCGGCCTCGATGCCCTCGGGCGGACCACCAGCATTTCCAGTCGCCTGTCCGGTCGTCCCTGCGGCCACATGACGATCATCCATGTCGATCTCAAGCCTCTTCAGCCGCGAAAACACCGGGTTGCCTCGACGCTTCAGCAGCAGCGCCCGACGCTTCTCCACCGCCATCTCGACGTACATGCCGTTCGAGCCGACCTCGTCATTGCTGCCCTCTTCGAGCAGCGCGTGCAGAGTGAGCGGCGTGATGTTGGCCGCCGCCGCATCCGACAGCTCGGCTCCTGCAGCGCTGCCCGAGCTCCCGCCCCCAATCCCGTACGGATGCCGCAGAACGAGCTCCTCCAGCGTGCCGACGTGTCGCCGCAGCGCCGCCATTGGCAGGTTGTCCGTGTAGCAGCGCACCAGTTCCAGCCGCCGCAGCTCCTTGACGTGGTGCTGCAGCAGGTAGCCCACAAGCAGCGCCGCCTGTCTGCCTTGGCCGGGCTGCAGTGCCCATTCGGCATCGTCCAGTCGCAACGTCTGCAGGCCTGCCAGGGATGCAAACGAGAGCGTGCCGAGAAACCAGCGCAGCGGCGCGCCGTCATACATCAACGTTCGCAGCTGCGAAAAGTCCCAGTGGGCCTCCACGTCGGCCGACGAGTGTCGCCGCCAGTCGTACCGCCACAGGTGTAGGTACCGCAGAGGCGGCAGCCGCTCGCCGGGCAGAAACGAAAAGGCCGGCAGATAGAACCGGCCGCCCTGTTCATCTGCTCCTGGCCCTGGTGCTCTTCGGTTTCCTCTGGTTGCCCCTGCGTAGCCGTCGTGCTCGTCTTGCACGGCCGCCCGCACAATCAGAGTCTCCAGCTTCGGTGACGCCAGCAGCAGCAGTCGTTTCAGTGCGTTCATGTCTGCGGCCGTCACCACTTCGTTCCCCGAGCCTCCGACTGACAGCCGGATCGAAGTAAGCCCGCCCAGTGCCGCCCGGAGCTCGCCGTCTGCGTCCACGCCGCCCCCTGTGCCGCTGTTGCCGCTCACAAACTGCGACAGCCGCTGGGCCATTCCCTCCAGTGGTACCCCGTCGAGGCACAGCCGCACAGACGGCCCCAGCATATGCCCCAATGCAAGGCCCTGCAGCCCCCCTACTCCATGCGAGATGACCCCGTTGCTGACGATGCGCCGAACGCCTGCCGTTTGGCCACCTTCCCGCGGATATTCCCAGCTGCACGTCTGTTAGTGTGTATGCTACAATACGAGCCCGAGAGAAGGGCCGTATACTTGCCTGATGCTTTTCAGACGGGGCATGTTGGACACGTATCGTGCCACGTCCAGCTCGTCTGGCTGCCCGATCACCCGCACATGCTTGCCCCAGCGCTGCAAGGCGTACAACGACTGCAGCAAGGGATAGTTCCTTACGGACTGGTTTCCATCATTGCCATTGTCTTCGTTGAGGCCGGCAGCGTGCATGTTGTTAATTAGGCTGTTGTTGGCGTCGTTCTCGGTGAATCGAGCTGCTAGGCCCACCATTTCCGGTGTCAGCAGCACCGTCTCAAGCGACTCCTCCGTAAAAGACATTGTTTCTGGCTGGAACAGCTTGCAGGCAAGGTCCGCCGATGCGGCATCCAGGACGCCAAGCCGTCTCTGAGACAAGGCACGTTAGTTGGAAAGGAAAATGTCTAGAAGACCGGGTCTTTCTCACCTGTCCGAGGTCGCGCAGCAGGGTCACGAGAGAATATCCCTCGTCGGCCTTCTTCAGTGGAGGCAATATCAGAAGTCTGCTTGTCAGCGGGATGTTGTTGAGCTCCGCCAGCCAAATCAGGCGTGGATCTGGCAGCGGTTGACTTGCGATACTCGGGTCCAGCCGACCAGGGTTCTTGCAAAGGCTCCGAACCCAGTTGTGGTCGTCCAGTATATATCTCAGGTCCGGCGCAAACAAGGTGATGACAGTGTCGTTTTCCGCAGGAGCTGGCTCGACGTCAATGTTGTCACCACCGTTGGCAGATGCTGTGCTGCCCAACGAGGTGTAGCCAAGCTGCGGCGAGACGGGAGAGGGCGCTAAGGCGTCTACCATTTGGGGCGAGCGATGGCAGTCTGGCACTCGAGCTAGCCGACGGAAGAGGGGCAGAGGGGGGACGGGAAGGATGGCGTTAAGTACAGGAGAGCGGAGTCCTGGTCAGAAGTGCCCGGGGGTGTGAAGGAAAGGCCGGGTGGTATTCCGCGCCTTTGAATACAACGTGCAGGGATGAGCTGACGAGAAATGTCTTGGAACCTGGGGCCTGCGAGAGTGACTTGGTGGAGTGGATTCGACGTCACGGAGAACCTGTCGACTGTTTAGGAAAACAAGGCCGGGCAATAATCAGAGCGAGCCTTGGACGAGCCGTCATGTCCGTCCAGCTCGAAAAGAGAGAAGGAAGAGACAGCAGGCAGAGGCAGCGTAGAGACAGCGTGGAGCCAGCAGGCAGAGACAGAAGGCAGAGACAGCAGGAACGTAACAACAAGAGCAAGACAAAAACAGCAAGCCGCCGCTGGAGTAATCGAACGGATCCAGCCGGCTGCACACAACGAGCCTGCCAGCCCAACAACGGCAATTGTCCAACGGGGCGTTTCAGAGTGCCGTTGAAATTCCATGCTAGGAATGGGTGACCTGACCCAGTCTCTGTTTGGCTCTCAGCAGAAGCACCAGTATGCACGTTACAGGGAGACGGAAGAAGCAAAACGACCGACCCGCCGGATGCTCTCGTGAAAGAAGGCGGTAGCAGCATTTCGCCGTGCGTTGAGACACATCTCCACACCAACACCAGAGCAAAGGCTGTCTTTCCTGATCGACTTCTCTCTGCCGTACGGAGTGGCAGAGGAAAAGCACAGTTGTTCACAGAGCATTATTCAGTGGGTATACCGCGTCTGCCGACTAGGATACAGGGGTCCATGTGTGGTGTGACTGGGACGCCAATATGGACCAATAGTGCATAGTGCATAGTGTTGCTGTGGCCGACATGCCTTGCTTCCCATCAAACTATTGACTGTCACATGAAAGGTCATGGCCTCGGCAGCATGGCTTCAGCAGCTTGTCCTAGTCTCTGTCGTACTCATACTGCGTTGCACGTCCAAGGAGCAGAGGCGCCTGACTACTACGTCCCAAAATGTCGGCATCGTTTCAGCCGACGGACGAGAATTTGGCCGGTGGGGGAGCAGCCTGTGCTGTGTGCAGCCAATCTTTGGCCAGCTCGTAGACGGCATGTTCCAGCTGACTGTACGTCGTAGCATACGGAGTACATGCCTGCAAGCCCAGGGGGTTCGCCTGCAATGCAACGCCAGATGTCTGCATGTGACAGGACACAAAACGAGTGTGCGACGTTGTCTGCATTCGTCGTTAGCCGTGCTATTCAGGGAAGCGTTGCGGCTCAGCCGCACCGACGATCCAGCCTGGGTGGAACTCTGTTGAGGGAGGAGACGCTATCGAGAAAGGTAGCCAGCAGGCAGAGCTGAGGTCGAGCAGAGCAGACGGAGCAGATCCCTCGCCGATCGCCGACGCCGTGCAGCGCCTCTGTATGTTCGTGGACGGATCGAGGCAACGCAGTGAGCGAGCAGAGAGACGAACGGCCAGGACCGAGACAGTAGTCGAAACCGGGTGGAAGCCATCTCCATGGAAGTCTCGCCAGCGCCCAGGCCTCAACGTTGCCCGTCGGAAAAGAAGAAAGCGGTAAGAGGCCGGTCGGGGAGGACAAGGAAGAAAAAAAAGAAGAAAAAAAGCAACGAGCAGCTTGCCAGGTGGCCCAGGCAGAAGAGACGGACAGCCGCGCCATCTCGCTTCTCCCACCGGGACAGACGAGGCTTGCATCCATGCATAGAGTGACGGCCTAGCCGGACCCGCCAGTGGGTCGCCGACGGCCAGACAAGAGGCCTAGAGAGAATCAGACAGAAACGAGGCCGAGAGGGGAAAACGACCGCTGAGACAGATGCAGGTTGCAGAGAGCTGCGAATACGACTAGGATCAGCGGGCGTAGTCCGGAGGAAGGTAACGTTTTGCTGCCTCTGCCTCGCGTCGCTCCTTCCCGAAGCGCGGACTCCGCCAAACCCCCAAACCCCCAGAAGAAGGCGCGACCAAGCCGGAAGACGCAGCCGGTGAGGCGCCCTCATTCCTGCCACGCTTTCTCGCCAAAGAAACCGTCCCCTTGCTACGGAAATAGCTATCTGCGGGGGTTTCCTCGGCCAGAAGCGCCAGTCGAGAGCCTTACGGCCAGCTAAGACAGTGCGGAGATGCAGAGCGCGAAAAAGGAAGGGGAAAGTAATCAGGCGAGCAATAGAGCAGTTTAGCCCACACCTGCTTGGCAAAGAGGGGATAGGCAGAAGTCGGCCAGTCAGGCCGCGGAGAGGCCCAAAGGATGGACAAGAAGGAAAAGGAAGGATCCAACGATGTAAATAAATGAAAATGCCGCGGGACCGGAGTAGAAAGGAAGGGAGATTCCAGAGACGGATTGCTGTCGCTGCTACGGCGTAGGCGAAAGATGAGGGAAATGAGCGGTCAGCAGGCAATGTTTACCCTTGGGAACGGTCGAGAGCCAGAATACATCTTACCTGCAGGTCATAGACTCTTATTGATCCTCTTAATGGCAGGGATGTTGACTGGCAGTGGCTCTTACGGACACGGCGAGCCCTGTCGTTCTTTTTTTTTTTTTTTTGCTGTTGTTTGTCGTCGTCCTATTTTTGGTATTTTTTGGTATTATGTAGACCGCCTGAGACACTCATTTCCACGAGTTCTGATCGGCTCGTAACTCCAAGGTCGACGGGATCGAGCTCGGGAAATCCTGGTATTGGCCCAGGGAACGGCAATTGGGCCGAACAAGGGGGGGGCGTGGCAAGCTGAGATCACACATACATGGGTAGTGCTTGTCTTTCGCCAAAATTACCATTTTCGGACTACAAACCGATTCTGAGAGACGGAGCTGAGGTGATAACCAGCACGCAGGATGCACGATGCCGCTAGAACAGGGACCACATTGTATCTCAGATATGTAATTGGCTATGAGCAAGAATGATGTCCAAAATAGGAGGCAAAAACAGATTACACGTCAAAATGAAACCGCTTGCTAATGGAGCTCGCACGACGGGTATCTCACTGGCACATTTTGTCAGGAAGCAGTCCAGCTAAACAAAAGGGGGTGTCGACAGGAAGGGCACACGCGGCGGGACGTCGGAGAAAAGCCAAAAAGAAGAAAGAAGAAAGAAGATGGAAAAAGGAAGAAGGAAGATAAAAGACAGAAGAAATAAGTAAGAAGTAAGAACAAAAACGAAAGAACAAAAAAGAAAAAAGAAAAAAAAAATAACAAAAAGAAAAAAGAAAACAAAACATGGTGTCCACGAGGGCAAGTTATTGCAGAAGCAAACCGAGATTTTTCAACATATCCAAAATGCAAAGCCAAGCTGCCACGTCAGAGACCCTTGTTACTCTCAGTAGCGATAGACTGGTCCGCCTGCATGGGCAGCCGAGTCGATGGCCGACGACGACGCACCAGCGCCACCGCTTCTGCCACCTTCTGGCTGGTAGTCTCCCGGCTCGATGGGCGACACGTCGTCCAGGTCATGGGCAGCAGACGGGCCCGTGGCTGTGCCTGTCTGCCGCGCCTTGCCATTGCCGCTCTCGCTCTGCTGTGCTGCCACAGACGTTCCGCCGGCATAGCCTGGACGCACGCGTGAGGACGAGCGGGACGACTCGGCCGGCGCGTCTGTGAAGGGGTTGTCGGCGTTGAGGTAGCGCTGTGACGGCCGGCTGTTGGCTCCGGGGGCCGTGCTGGCGGCAATGGCTGCTGCCATGCGGCCGTCCGAGTCCGAGTCCGAGTCCGAGTACAGGTCGGTGGTGGAATAGCGCGGATTGCTGTCGGGTCCGAGACGGCCGTTGCTGCCGTTGGTTTTGGCCTTTCCTCTTTCGTCGTCATCCACGCCGTAGCCGCCGTAGACGTAGGCGTCGCCGTTGCTGGTGCTTCCGCCGGGTCCGTCTGCCAGCCCCGGGCTCGTTGCCGTGGCCTTGCCCTTGTCCTTGCCCTTGTCTTTGCTCTTGCCCTTGTCTTTGCCCTTGCCGGCCGGCGTCATCTCAATGGCCGGCACGCTGCCCGACTCGCTGCGCCGCGTCTCGCCCATGCCCAGCTGCTTGCGGGCCTCCAGGACGGCGCGGTAGTAGTGATGTAGCGACTGCTGCACGGCTTCGTGCACCGTCAGCAAGTGTGCCATCTCCGTGTTGTCCGGGATCGGGTTCTGCGCGTCCAGATAGTCGAGGATCTGCGCTGTCGCTCGCCGACATCTCGACGACAGCTCGCCGGCCAGGTCGTGGTCCAGCAGGGCGGCTGGGGAGCTCGTGTTGACCACATCGGCCAGCACGCCAGCTGTGGTGCGTGCCTCTTCGAGACGCTTTCGCACCTCGCGCGGTCGTGGCAGCGAGCGGCTGCTGTGGTGGCCGCCACCACCGCCACTGCTTCTCCCACCTCCACCTCCGCCTCCTCCTCCTCCTCCGCCATACGATGGCCAGTCATACTGGCTGTTGTTCGGCTGCTGGCCCATGGCGTAGGGCTGGTACACCGGATATGGCTGCATTGGCTGCATTTGCTGCATTTGCTGCATTTGCTGCATTTGCTGCATTGACTGCATCGGTTGCATCGGTTGCATCGGTTGCATTGGTTGCATCGGCTGCATCGGCTGCATCGGCTGCATCGACTGCATCGGCTGCATCGGCTGCATCGGCTGCATCGGTTGCATGAACATTGGCTGGCCGTTCGGATGGGACTGGGCTGTCAGCGAGGATGAGGTCGGGAGGTGAGGAGCCGTACGCACCGGATACGGGATCTTGCTCTTGGTCCTCTCCTTCTGCCACATCTCGACGATGCGGCCGAGGCCTTCGTCCACGGCGCCCTTGGCCTCGAAGCTCTGCAGGGCGTCGATGAGGAACTGGACCGTCTGCAGGTTCTGGCAGTTGCGCAGGACCTCGCGGACGGCCTCGACGAACCTCTTGTCCATGTTGCGGGTAAAGGTGCGGCCCGGGTTCTCGACCAGGATGCGCATCAGCATGATGGCATTGTACACGACCGTGGGCCGGCGCCAGTTTTCGCGGTAGAGGAACTTGCGGATGTAGCGAGCACACTCGGCTGCCGCGGCGGGTGACGACTCGGCCGCCTCGACGAGGCTCGGCAGCATGGCCACCTCGGCGCCCTGGAACACGGCCGTTAGCGTGCCTGTGGGCATAGACAAATAAAAAGCAAGGCCGGACAGCCTACCGATCCGTCAATCTCGCTGGTGCAAAACGTTTTCTGTCATTGTTGGTCAGTCACGGTCCTCGGTCCCGTCTTCGGTCTCGTCTTCCTTCGGTCTGCTCACGACTAGGCGCGCGGCCGCGGCCTCGGGCGTCTCTGCATCGTCGGCGGCCGGGCTGGCGCTGGACGTGTCGCGCTCGGATCCGACGGTGCCGGACATGGAGGCCCGTCCTGCGGGCGGCGTGCCGTCATTGGGAGCTACTTCTGGCACGAGTCAGCTGCACGGCTCACGACATGCGGGGCGAATTGGCAGCAGACAGGAGACAGCTCACGATCCTTGGGCTTCTTGCCCAGCACGCTGCGAAGGGTCTTCATCCTGGCGGCCGTCGGTTCTCTGGGACTGCGAACTCGCTCTCCCTGTGGGCGTGGCCGTAGTCGTGTTGTTCTGTGCTTCCCGTCGTTTGTTGCCGGTCGACCCAGTCGAAAGATCGTCGCGTCGTCGCTGCAGCGTTAGCGTGTTCAACGGCGCCGCAGACTGGCCGATCCTTCAACGTCTGGCTGTCGATGGCGAGTGGGCTGTCGGGCGTGGGAATGGGCAGCAACCATGGGGATTCCTGAAACAAATAGGCATCGGTGAGAGATAAAATTACAGGGGGGACGGGAAGGTAGAGAACGAGTGGTAGGGCAGGCAGTGACGGCCCACGAAATTGGTGCATTGTGCCCACGATTTCCCCATTTGGATACGGAGGGGCAGTGCAGAAGCGAACCCCCTCATAGGTGAGGCCAAACCTTGACAGCTCTTGGCTCTAGGCTGCAGACGGAGCCAAGCTGAATGACGCGTCCTGGCGATGGGCTCACTGGGAAAAACGATTGCTTTCCGGAAGGCCGGATCGAAGTCCAACTTGGGATGGCGAGCTACAGCTTCGGTCCCTCTCGTCTGCGGCTGAAGCTGGAAGCTGACAGCTGTTTCCGGTGCGACCAAATCGACAGAACAGGGTCGAGGGCCGGGGACGACGTACGAGCACAGCTGCGTCAGAGCGGACGCCCAGCCTGTCAGCTGGTGCCAAGAGCAGCCACGGATCGAATACTGTCTAGTGTCAATTCGATCTACTGTATCCTCTGTCGTCTATTCTACGCTTCCAGTGTCCGCCGGATGCCCGTTCCGTCCAGTATCCGGTTTCCCGTTTCCTTTTTGCTGGCTGTGAGCCCAGCTCTGTCGGATGGCCGCCCAGTACTGTTCCGGGTGCTGGCGCATGTGGCCGACGTGCGGGCTGCCGGCGAAGCGCTCGAGCGCGGCGTGGTAGCCGGCCTGGCGGGCGTCGGCGGCGTGGGCCACGACGTCCTGCCACCGGATGATGTCGTCCTCGGCCGAGTAGAGGTACAGGCGGCGGGCGGCGGCGGTCTCGTGGGCCGGGTCGTTGACGAGGCGGCGGCTGAAGGTGGCGGCCGACTGGCGGCGGAGCAGGCGCTCGGTCACGTGATGCACCAAGAGGAAGCCGGCGCACAGCGTCTGCGTGACGACAAGCGGGATGGCTGGCAGCAAGACAGCAGCACCAAGGGCCATGGCGCGCGCCCAGCGCCAGAGGTTGGGCCCGATGGCGTCGCCGCCGGGCGTCGAGTCGCAGACGAGCAGGTCGTGCGGCATGGCGTCGCCGCGGGCGCGCGCATACGCGTTCAGCGCGGCCGCGTAAAAGATGCCGCCCCCGTTGGACATGACGTGGACCAGGACGTGCTCGCCAGCACGGCTGTCGCTCGCCCACACCAGGTCCACCAGCGGACGCATCGCGGCCGTGCGCTCGTCCACGCCCTGGCCGATGGCCTGCAGGATCGGCGACAGCACGGCCACAATGGTCGCCCGCGGATACAGCGCGCGGAATCCGGCCGTGTACTTGGCCACGTGGCGCGGCTGGCCGTTGCCCCAGCCAAACAGCAGCACCGTCGTCGGCTGGCCGGTCTCCCTGTCAAGTGCCGTCGACTCGTCGGCTCGCTGGATCCAGATCTGCTCCGTCACCGGCTCAAAGCCCGGGAAGCCCTCGGGTCTCGCTGCGTGGGCGGCCATGGCTCAGGTCGGTTGTGCGATGTTGCTACGAAGCATGCACCCGAACCCATCCTGCTCGGCCGCTTTTCACATGGCCTCAACATCCCAACAGAATTCCGTGTCGCCATATTGCTCAACTGAACGAAATAAGCCCGAAAAACAGTGGACCTCGGCTAGACCCATAAATCGCCCTGATTACTCATATGCATTCTTGGAGAACGTGCCTCGGTGAATCTGGGGTATGTAAGTGCTTCCTTGCGAACGTTGTCAAGAGTTGACGAGTCGACGTCGAACCAAGCAAGAATAGAACAAAAATACGCAAATAATAATCAAAGCCCCAGACAGCCACCATGCCTTCTGTCCCCAACTTTGACGAGGCCACCCGGATCACCCGCCTCGACGCCACCACATATGGAGCCAACTTCCCTGCTCAGTACTGCATCGGATCAGGTAAGATACAACGCCCATCCCCCATGCCCATCCGCCAGCGGCCGCGCCTGCTGACCGCTGCAGTGCCCCACGGCGGCTTCGTGGCCAGCTGCTTCCTGCGCGTCGTCCAGACGCACCTGGCCGACCGCGGCCAGCCCGACACGGTCATTGCCCACGTCGAGTACGTCAACCGGACCGAGATCGGGCCGGCCGTCTTTGTCGTCGACGAGGTCAAGATGGGCCAGCGCACGAGCGTCGTGCACGTGAGCCTGTTCCAGCACGCCCTGGCCGACGGCGCGCCCTGGATCACGCCCGGCCAGTCGCGCCGCGAGGCCGTGGCCTACCTGACCAACTCGGCCCTCGCCCGCGAGGCCGGCCTGAGCCTGCCGACCGGCTACGTCCTGCAGCCGGCAGCCCTGCCGCCGCCGCCGCCGCCCGCCGACTTTGCCCGCCTCGGCCGCGACGGTGCTGACGGCCACTGGCAGCGCCGCCCCATCCCCCCCGGCAGCTATCGCGCCGTCATGGCCCAGACCGAGTTCTACGTGCCCAAGTGGCAGCTGCAGGCACCCAGCCCGGCCAGCCGCCACCGCTTCGCCCCCCAGCAGCGCTCCATCGTCGACATGTGGATCCGGCTCGCCACCGGCGAGCGCTTCACCAACACGCTCCTCGGCTTCGTCGCCGACATCTGGCCCTACGTCGTCGAGTCGTATCGTCCCCTGTCCGACGGCGACCCCGACGACGCCTACTTTGACCGCTCCCAGGTCTTCTGGTATCCCACCCTCGCCCTCAACCTCGACGTCAAAAAGGCCCTGCCGCCCGGCGGGGTCGAGTGGCTCTTTGTCCGCATCGCGTCCAAGCAGATCCGCAACGGCCGCCTCGACCTCGAGGTCGTCGTCCTCGACGACCAGCACGACCTCGTCGCCCTCAGCCACCACGTCTCGCTCATCCTCGACGCTTCGCGCAACCTCGCCGAGCGGAGCCACACCAAGAGCAAGGCGTAGACGGAGTAGACCATTAGATCTCAGTCAGACACTTTAGCCAGACAGATCGCAACATCACCTGTATTGTCATTTTTCTTTTTTTATTGCTTTTGGTTTACTCTCCATATCCGATTGCCGCCGCGACAGCCTGAGCCCTTCACAGCCCGCCGTCGGGCCACATTTGTGTAAAATAATAAAAATAAAAAAAGCGGCAAAGCAGAAACGCCGCTTGCCTTGTTGTCCTTTTCCATTTTTCTCGTGGTTTTTACATCATCGCCCGCAGTCCGTAGCACGGCCAGCCCCGTCACCGTGTGTATTCGTGTCCGGCAGCGTCTACTCCTCTTCCTCCTCCTCCTCGTCGCCGTCGCCCTTGCTGGCAGCCGCGGCCTTCTTTCTCCGGACACGGCCGGGACGGCCGCCGCCAAAGGGCGAGTTGAGCGAGAAGTCAATGTGCTTCTGCGAGTCGAGACGGACGATGAACGACGGCACGTTGACGACCTGCTTGCCGACCCGGATGTGCCGCTGGCGGATGAGCACGCGCGCGTGGTGGATCGACTTGGCGAGGCCTAGCTTGTACACCAGCGTCTGCAGCCGGCGCTCCAAAAAGTCCTCGACCTTCAGGGCCAGCACGTAATCGAGCTTCATGCGGGAGTCGTCCAGCACACCGACGCGCACCAGCCGGCGAATCAGGGCGTTGCCCTCAAACAGCCGCTTGGGGTCCTTCTCGTCGAGCGTCAACAGTTGACTACACTGTTAGCACGCCTCCCTCGCACCCATCCACCGTCACCAGATCGCACAACTCACCGGGCAGCACGACGGATCTTGGACAGCGTCAGCATGACGCGCCACACCTCGCGCTTGTTGCGCAGACCATACTCGCCGACAAGCTTCAACTCGGAGTCACTGTATTCCAGGGGAAGAGGAGAACCCACAACCCTCCATTAGCTGGTTGCTCACAACGACATGGGCAGGAGACACGCTCCTACTCAGTGGCCGGTGAGGATGGCAGGGGAAGACACGAACAGTCGGGCGGCCTCAAACGGGCGACGGGGGACCTTGGCGGTCTTGGAGTACGACAGGGGAGCCATCTTGGGACAGTGATCGAGACGGGACGATTCCTTTGTGTCGTCGACGTTGGGCGATTCGCGATGGAAGAAAAAAGAGAAGAGGTGAGAGCAGGTCAAGTGGAGGGGAGTCGACAAAAACGCAATCAGAAAAAAATGCCCCCCCCGAATATTTTTGCCCTAAGCGAGAATTTCGGCATTTGTGTGGCTCGCCTGCTGACTACGCCGCCTGCACGTGATCCGACCCGCCCACACACTTTTTTTTTTTTTCATTTTTTTCCCACGACCGACCCGGCCCTAAAAGATTTTGCATGACAACAATTTCGCGGGGGCCCTTCAACGACACAAACCCAATCGCCAAATCTTTTTCGCAGCACGCCCCAGGACTTCCGGAAACAACAAGCACCATCGCAAGTGCAGTCGTCGTCGTCGATCTCCCTTTTCCCTCCATCCAATAACCCACCGTCGCCATGGGTAAGAGCGCAGGTCTGCGGTCCGGTACGCGGTACGCCTTCTCGCGGAAGTTCCGTGAGAAGGGCATGATCCGTCTGTCCACGTACCTCAAGACATACCGGTACGTACGGCGTGGGAGGAGACGGCTTTTGCATCTGCTCTCTTTCCCGTAGAGAAACGATTCTACCGAGTACTTGCTCCTCGTCCGCCTACTAACTTCAAAAGGGTCGGTGATATCGTCGACCTCAAGACCAACGGTGCCGTCCAGAAGGGCATGCCCCACAAGGTCTACCACGGCAAGACGGGCGTCATCTACAACGTGGCCAAGAACGCCGTCGGTGTGATCATCTACAAGAAGGTCAAGCACCGGTACATTGAGAAGCGCGTCAACGTCCGCATCGAGCACATCTCGCCGTCCCGGTCTCGCGACGACTTTTTGCGCCGCGTCAAGGTCAACGCCGAGCTGCGGAAGCAGGCCAAGGCCACCGGCACCCCCGTCCAGCTCAAGCGGTCGCCCACCATGCCGCGCCCCGCCCACACCCTGTCGCTCGACGGCAACGCACCCGAGACTGTCACCCCGATCGCCTACGACACCGCCATCTAGGCCGCACGCCGCCGGGAGGACGAGGACGAGAGGACGCCGAGCAGCAGGAGCGTTTGTGCACTGGGAGGATCTACTGGGTGTTTATTATTCCATGTGTTGTCCGTTTATTTCTTTTCGTCATAAACAACCACGGATTCGGGGACATGCATGCTTCTTATTTTGGTCTCTAGGGAGTGCAAACGGAAAAAGCAATAAATGAAAAAGAGAAACAAAATAAAGAAACGATCAATACTAGCTGCCAAATGTACTGCTAAACGCAACCGATTCGCGGGAAGTGCCTAGAATATATGCCAGCGGGTGCAAATACTTGACCATCCACGCCATGGTCACGTGCAATCTAGTTATGATTCATCAGGTCATTAGGAGCTCACCCAAACGAACGAATACTTATGGATTTTTTTTTCTGGTTTTCCATGCTTTAACGTCCCGATAAGCCAATGTGCTAGACCATGTGCTCCCTCACCCTCACCACGGCGAAGAAGCAGCGCAGAAAAAAAAAACAGGCAAGGAAATTAGAGCTATATGCGCGCCCAGGTATAGAAAGACGGGAAATATTCCAAAGGAGTGACAGCCGGCCCAGGCGGCAGAGGGATGCGAGCAATTTCGGTGCCGCGGCAGACAAAGGAAAGAGGCGGCCCTTATGCACAGTGCGCAATATGAGCAAAACACCGGCAGATCGGAAACAGACTCGGTAAGAAAGGAGAGACGTAAGGTCGTAAGGGATGTTGGTTGAACGAACAGTTTATGCTTCGTGAACATGAACGGACAAAAACAGAAAGGAGAAAACACAGACGGGAATACGCTCGAAGCGGTCCCAAGCGACTGACAAACTGCAGAAGAGGCACACACCAACTCGGAACGAGCACGGCGCTCTAGGGCCGGTGACGGACGGTACTATGAGTGGGCGTTGGCGTCGTCGAAGCGGGCTGCTGCGAGAGTCGGTTGCGACGCGTACTATGCGACAGCGTGCCGACGTCGTGTTTGCCTGTGTCATGTCAGTCCGATCAGTCCGATCCGTGCAGTCTGTAGCCCGAAAAAGCGTGTCGCGTCGACTCACCATCACAACAGGCCCGGACATTCTCGAGCCGGCCAGCTTCGCGATCCTGGGCCACAAAGAGCTCACGCGCATCTTCGGCGCTGTCGTTGACCTCGCTGGCCTCATAAATCCCGGTTTCCTGCATCACGTTGTTGCTCTGCCGGTGGCTGCGTATGCTAAACTGCGTCGACAGCGACTGGCTCGACCGCCAGTAGCCACCAATGCGGCTCAGGCGATTCCGTGACGCGATCCTCGCCGCCGACCGAGACGGCGTGATCGAGGAGCCCGCCCGACCAGACGCGTTCTTCTTCGGCGTCGGCGTCAGCGTCGGCACGTTCATCGACACCCCAAACGCAGGCGACTCGTTGTGCGTCGTCCGCGAGTTATACGACGACAGCGACACCGGCGGCTGACGCCGGGCTTGGCCAGAGCTGGTGCCCACACGGGTCCCAAAAATGGGGTTGAACTCCTCGACGTCCTCGCGCGTGATCTGCTCCCCGTTGGCCGTCATGCCTTCCTCCTCTGCCACCTCCTCCTTACGGAGGAGCAGATAGGACAGGGCATTGAACCAGACCTCGTGGCCGTGGCCAGTGTTGCAGGTGAACTTGATCGTGCGGCCGGGTGAGATCACCACGAGGCTCTTCCGGTGCAGCCCGGGAGGCATCGGGTTGTCGTCGGTCACAACGCGCACGCCCTCGATAACGACGCTCTTCGCCCGTTGCTCCACGCGGCTGTCTGGAGACGGTCCCTGGTCGCTCCAGTAGAGCATCCGCGTGTAGGGATGGATCCAAAAGTACCGCCGATGCCGCTTCTCCGACATGCCCGAGCGCCCAGTCTTGCGCGTGTACTTCCACAGATACTCGCCAATCATGGTCTGGGTGATAGCCTGGATCATGCGCGGATCAATGTGGCTGCCAGACCCGCTGCCGAACACGTCGCCGTCGTGTATGCCGAACCGTGCATTGACTTCCGACGCGAACGACGACACCGATGTCTGCCGGCTGATCGAGCCCGGCACACCCGGAGCAACACTTCCGCCCGCGTTGCTTGCGTTCGTGCGAGACGAGGGCCGCGACGGCGGGTGCAGTTCGTTGTTCCGAACGCTGGGCTTGGGAGTCGGCGTGCCCGTGTAGTGGCCATAATGGAACTCACGAGCAGCTGCTGTCGGCGTCTGTGCCCGCCACGTTGACAAACTACCAGGCGCGGCCATGGCAGCAGGACCGCTGCTCCCCATGGAACCAGCAGAGCCGCTCCGTGCAGCCTCGATCGCCTCTCTGTGGTTGGCCGGCAGCGGCGGCAAGAAGTCCGTCGAGAGCCGGTTGCTGGTTGCAGAGCCAGGCCGACGCAGAGCCGCCCCAACAGTTGCATCGATGGCCTTGCCGCGTCTGATCGAACTGCTCGTTCCATCTTCGAGGCCGTTCTGTCCGATCGCGCCGGCAGCAAGAGGCTGCTTCACAGCCTTGCTTCCAGCACGTGGGGTGGCACCAACAGCCTCCTCGGTGGCGATGCCGCGCATGACATTTCCAGAGCGAGCGTTGGCCGAAATCTCTTTAAAAACACGGTCCGACTCTGGCGTCTCCGACAGATAACCGGTGCTCGGCGACTGCCGCGTCTCGTCTTCGGCGATGACTGGAGTCGGAGGGCCGGTGTGCTTTGACCAACCCCCAATAAGGGGGCCATGACCAGGCTTGCTCGGCGTCGTCGGCGCTTGGCGAGACTCCGGCGAGCTCGTCGCAGTCGAAAGCTCGTCGCGATCGCGAGGGATGATGAAAGCGTTCCTCTTAGGGCTCCGCGATCCCTCATCAGAGGTGGCAGAGCTGCCATCGCGGCCAGCAAGTTCACCGCCAGCCACTGCTGCAGCACCAAGAGCAGCGATAGCCCCAGGAACAAGCACAGGCTTCCACTCGTCCGTCTGCGTTCCGGTGGAGTTGACAGACGCCAAAGGAGCAGCCACAGCCACCAAATCCTTCTTCTCGTCCTTGCTGTCTTCAATGACATCAGGCTCGACGTCCTGGGAGAAGACGCTGGACACGGCCATTGTCGGAAGCGGCTCTTCGGGGACAGACACCGGTTCGACATCTTCGACCTGCACCGCAGACACGGAAAGTGACAGTGGCGGCAAGACAGATGCTTCTGGTTCCGATACAGGCCGGATCTCCTGCGACTGCACACCTGTGTAGGAAAATGGTTCCAAGGGAACCAACTCCCGCTCTGGCTCGGAGACTGGCACAACGTGCTGTGACAAGACTCCGGAAACCGAAAACGGCTCCGAAGGAGCCAGAGCCTTCTCGGGCTCTGAAATTGGCTCGACATACTGCGAGTGCACCGTCGAGAATGAAAACGGCACCGGCGCAGCAGGCATAGCTCGTTCTGGCTCGGGCTCAGACACTGGCTGAACATGCTGCACCTGGACGGCCGAGAACGAGAACTGCTCCAGAACCGGCAGGGCTCGCTCTGGCTCAGAGACTGGCTCAATGTGCTGCGACAACAACCCCGACACTGAAAATGGCTCCACAGGTTTCTCTGGCTCTGGAATGGGCTCGACGAATTGTGACCGAACGGTCGAGAAAGAAAACGGTTCCCAGACGGGTAGAGCCGGCTCTGGATCAGCGATCGGCTCGACGTACTCGGACTGAACAGTCGAGAAGGAGAATGGCTCCCAGACCGGTGGCGCAGGCTCTGGCTCAGCGATCGGCTCCACATACTGTGTCTGGATAGCTGTGAACGAAAACGGTTCCAAAACTGGCACAGGCTCCGAGATGGGCTCAACCTGCTCCACCAGCACAACTGACAGTGAAAATGTGGGTGGTTCGGGGATCTCCATCTCGATGGGGCTGACGTGAACCGCATGAAGAGCTGATGAGGTGAAGACGGGGAGCTCCCTGTCTGGTGGACTGAGAGGCACAATGTGCTCTGCCAGAACGGAGGACAGGGCGAGAATGATGGGGGACGGAGGAATCACTGGCTCCGGTGCCGGAGGTTCTGGTTCTGCCACTGGCTCGATAGGAACCGAAATAATGACAGACATTGTCAGCTCCAGAGGCGGTTCCTCGACAGCCTGAACCTCTCCACTGTCATCCTCCGTCTTCTGGCCGACTTCAATTGGCTTCGATGGTGGCGGTGACAGAATGATAGGCGACAGGGCGAGCCCACGTGCGGACGTCGATGGAGGCGAGGGGAACTCTTTCAGCCGCTCGCCCATGCTGATGTCAGACAGGAAAGAGGTAGGCCGAGATCCAGGTGCCAGGCTGCCCAGCCGTTCCTGTCTCTCCTCCTCCTCAGACCAGGGCAAAATCGTGACGGAATCGGTGAGAGTAGCCCGATCTACCATGACGACCTTTGAAGTAGACAGAACTTGAGCCAGCGGAGACCGGCCGCGGAACAGATTGCTGGTGCTCCTGGTCCTGGCAATTGCAGATGGCGTCAGAGACCTTGGGGTGTGGAAGCGAATCGGTGTCCCTTCGCTAGCCATGTCTTCATCGCTGTTCTCGTTCAGCTCTTCCAGCTCGGCAAACAGGCTCTGTTGCAGGCCGATAACCCGTGGCGTGCTGTTAATCGAGTTCGGGCCCAAGCTGACACTAGGAGAGCCAGAAGCACTGAAGGGACTAGCCTGAAGACCGGCAGGGCTACTGCCCGGGTCCTCCATGCTGGCCATACGACGAATGCGACGCGAGGCCAGTGTGCTGCGGCTGGAGCGCGTCCGCATGCGCGACGTGCTACCGGATATCGAGGCAGTCGGCGTCCTAGGTGACTTGAACTCGTCATCAGAAGTCGAGGCAGTGCTTTGGTTGGCTGCGTCGTGATCGTGAGCTGGGGGTCCTCTTGCTGTAGATACCGATCCGCTCCCCCTCGAAGTCCTCGAAGACATCGCTCGGCCACGAGGACGCAGGTCTGTCTCAGTCATAGTCTCCTCGTCGCTCGAAAGCTCCTCTGCACCGGTGTGGAATGCGTCAGTGGCCGTCTCAGGTCCTTCATTGGCAGTAGCAAATGACGTGTCGCTGAGAAGAGCCTCGTTTGCCGTATCGAACTGGTCGCTGGATTCGGTGCCCCGTCTCCGTGCCCTAGCTACGGACCCAGACGGGGACGGTTCGCTCTCAATCTCCTCCCAGTCAGGGTCGTTCGAAGCAATGATGAAGAGTTCTGTGCGGCTTGCACGGGGACCGCCCAGCTGGCTGGGCCGAAGCTGCTTCTGGTTCTCGCGCACGTCTTTCCGGTTCTTCTTAGATGCCGCAGCCGCAGCCGCAGCCGCCGCAGTGTTAGGATCGGCGCGGACACGTTCCAGGTCATCACGAGTGTCTTGTAGCAGGCGCCGAAGCTCGAGCTTTTCCGTCTTTTCGCGATGAAGGTTGGTGCGCAGACTCTGCACAGTACGTTGGGCGTGGAGAAGGGACGTTTTCAGAGTTTCCGTTTCGAGGCCAGGGTGGCGAGGCGTGTTCTTGATCGGAGACGTAGGCGGCGAGTGGTCGGGCGTGCCCTGGTCGTTGGACGTATCAACGTCGTCGTCGCTTGCGGCAGGAACAGATTCGCCAATCATGGATTGGACACGGTGCTGCATCGAGACGGCACGAGCAAGCTCTTGGTTGAGTCCTGTCAGTTCGTCAATCTTGCGCTGCATAGTGGCCTTTTCACCATCCGCCAGGATGATGCTCCGCTTTGCTGTACCAAGCTCGATGTCGTTGAGCTTGACGATGGCAGCATGCTCATCAACAAGACGAGCGTGCACGCCCTTCAGTTCGTCGAGTTCCCGCTGCGTCTTGACCTTGTCGGCCTGCAGAATGGCCAGTTGCTGGGCCATCTTCTTGTCCTTGTCGGAAGCGTCACGTTGGGCAGCATCCAGGTCGTGAATGCGGGTTTCCAGATTCCAGTTCTCCTCTTTGTAGCGATGCTCGCTTTCGTCCAGTTCCTTGATACGCTCACGCATCGTATCCGTGGTGTCTTCAAGCCGGGAAAGGTCCTGCTTTGTATCGCGCAAGTCCTCCTCCCGCTCGGCTAAAAGAGCCTGCAGACCACGAACCTGCGAGATCAGCGACGTGCTGATTTCCGCAGCAAACTCGATGTCGTGAACCCGGTTCGAGTTCTGGTTCCGCTGTCTGCGGTTCGAGACGGTCAACTTGCTAGGCGATCCGGTGGCGTGGGTCTCGAACTTTGAGGGACTCATAGATCTCTGTGGCTCATTAGCGGACGAGAATCAGGAAGATAAACGGCCAGGGAAGAGTGACTGCATCGGTGAAACGTACCCGACCTCTCGCGTCTGGCGAGTCAGTAGATTCATTGCTGGGGACACGCTTCTTCGGCAGGAAAGCCCGAGCAGTCTCTCGGGCAACGTCGTCGTACTCCTTCTCCAGCTCGGCGAGCTTCTTCTTGAGCTCTGGAGACAGCTCGGATTCTTCTTGCAGCGTCTCGACTTCTTGCAGCTTCTCCGTCAACTCCTTCTGCTGTTGGACAAGTGCAGTTCCCAGCCGCCCAGCCTCGGCCATGCGTCGCTCGGTCTCGGCGAGGTGAGCACGCAGGGCTCGCTTGGCCTGCTCTGCCGAGACGCCAGCACTTTCGGAAAAGGACTCCTCGTCAAAGTCGGCGAAGCGGTAATGGTGGCCAGAACCGATACTCAGGCGGGGTGGGTGAAGGGAGAAGGACGACCGGTCGACGCCGGAATGCCGCTGCAGCGGTGTGGGCGTGACCGGACTTCCATCCTGTTGCGAAGCCATCTTGTCCTTTGGATTTTCACCGGCTATTCAGGCGAAAAGAGCCAGCAAGGCAAAATGTCCCCAAGGGGAGCTCACGGGCTGTAGCAAAGCCCCGTCCAGACTACCACGAGGGCATATGCTTCATCCGGCGATGTCTGGTCGGTGTAGAAATAATAGGATTTTGCGTCGAGAAAAAAATTGCGTGTCGCTCGGAGCAGGGTCGCAAAAGGTGCAAAATCGTATTCGAAATGAGATTAAAGGAAAGACTGAAAGGAAGAAAGAAAGACAGGAACGAAAGAACGGCGCCCGATGGGCAGTGCGTGAGGTGGCTGTCAACTCTGTTTGTTGTCCGTCCAGAATTCAGGCTTTCTGTAAGGGGTGAGATGGCAAGCCACGGAGCGCGACCGGTATGGTTGTGGTAGATCGGCCCTGCTGTCAGAACGGAGTCAGAAAGAGCACCGACTGAAATCAGGAGAGGCGCAGAAAAAAGGAAAATAATACAGTAGTGGGGACTCAAAATTTAAGACAATACTCCCCTACATTCTTTTCTCCATTATTACCTTTTCGTGGTTCTGTTCGCCTCGCTCGGAATAGTGTAACTGCACTTGGACGGTTGTGCCGGCACGATCGAGACGAGACAAAACAGACTCAAAATAATTGAGCGCGCCCGAGCCGACAGGCGAGAGGTGAGGACGACGACGGGACGGGATCGAGCGGCAGAGCTGCCTCGTCGACGAGAACCGCGACGCAGCAACAAGGATAACACAGCACTGGTTGGGATCCTGCTGCAGCCAAAGCTCTGATATCTGCAGTCGACACCCCCGTAATCTTATTCGCTATGCAAATGGGCGGGGAGGAGAAAGAAGCGGCGAGACGAGCGTAGCTGTGGGGTCGAGAATGTGACGCGTTTTTAGGACGGCGTCACATACAGCAGTTGTATGGTCAGGGTTCGGGCAGCTAAAACAGCAAGTGGATGCGGAAGAAGGCTTCTGGACAGGAATAGTCTGATGTCAATCGGCTTCCGCCCGACGGTGTCTTTGCAGTCTTGGCCTTTTATTGCCCGTTTGTGGTCTGTAGATCGCGTTTCCGAATCCGATGGGCCCAAGGAACAATTGCAGGCAGCAGGACAAGCACCAATCAGAGCGGGTATAGACGGAGTAACAACAACACAAACACCCGTATCTTGCCGTCGTAGCGGACAGCGAATGGGAAAATACGACAACAACAGAGCCACGGGAGAATTGGACAGGAAGAAGAAAAACGGTGGGTGCTAGAGAAGAGCCGAGGGGAGAGAGAACGAATGGTGGGAATGTGGAATCTGTTGTCGTGGCGAAGACAGCGCATTGTTGACATCAAGGCAGGCGCGAAGGTCAGCCCAACACAGAAGGGTCGCATCATAACAAGGCGCCGCGCAGTTTTCGGCCAAAAAGTGTTACCGCACTACACGGCCGCGACGTCTCCACAAGACCCGATGTGGCTCTGACTTGAAGAAGGCACGACCCTACCGATGGTCAGCAGGCGCCTTTCCGTCTATGCTATTTTAGAGTCTGCCACATGGGACAGGGGTTGTCTACGTGTACTATGTATGACGGGCGCATACGAGGCCATGCAATGCTTGTGCACGTAATCTGTAATAGCAATGTCTTCCGGCAAACAGGCCGCTGCGGCAATTTTTCATCAGCATGTCTCTGGCAATATGCTTGTACGGAGTACTCCGTATGTATCTTACTCCGCGGAGGCCGTCGCATGAATCTGGCCAATTTGCTTTAGGAAACCCACATGCCCAACAAATTTCATGTTCAACCTTTGTGGCCAATCATGCTGTAGATTTCAGATACATCTGCACCAGTAGGATACGGACGCCTCTGGACAATTTGTAATGGGTCTGCTGATGTAAGCGGCTTCGCCACAATTCTAGCTCGGCTTTCCTGTGGCTGATGATCCTTCAGCAGAACGGCCTTGTTCACGTCTCTGCGATTCCGTTCTGTTGCCCATCCACCGCAACGACATCATGACCGACGCCACGGAGTCTTCGTCAAGGCCGGCTGCGCTCATAGCGCCGGTCCTCTTCAAGGCGCGCGGCCGGGGAAAGGCCAAGGCCAACATGCGCAAGCGGTCGCCGACGCCGCGTCCAGCACGACCAGCCGACAGCGACAGCGACAGCGACAGCGATTCGGACGGGGGTCTGCGCGACATCAAGCGGCGGAAGCGGACGGCGGGTGCGGGCATGATCAGCGCCTCGACCGAGCCTGCAGGAGCGGCCACGACGACCTCGTCGACGGGACTAGAGGAGCCGCTGCACGTCACCGACCGGAGCACGCTGCTGTCCAGCTCGGACGCGGCGACGAAGCAGAGCCACTGGTTTGACGATGCCGACAGCAAGACCGACAAGGCCGGCAAGCCGGGAAAGACGAGGGCACCGGCACCAGCACCCACGCCGGCTTCGGCACCGGCTGCCCGATCGGTCGGGCCCGTCAAGTCGGCGGCCAACATCCGCACGATCACGATCACGGATTTTGCCCCTGACGTCTGCAAGGACTACAAGCTGACCGGATTCTGTGGCTTCGGTGACAACTGCAAGTTTCTGCACGCGCGCGAAGACTACAAGCAGGGGTGGCAGCTCGACAACGAGTGGGAGGCGGTGACCAAGGGCAAGAAGCACCTGGGCGGCACGGTGGTGGCCAGTGCAGACCGCAGCAAGAATGCGGGTGCAGGCGCTGCCGACGACGATAACGACGACGAGGAGGCGATGCTGCGCGACATCCCGTTTGCGTGCGTCATCTGCCGGTCGGGCTACAAGCAGCCGGTGGTGACGCGCTGCGGGCACTACTTTTGCGAGCGCTGTGCGCTGACGCGGTACCGGCGCGACCCAACATGTGCGGCGTGCGGCTCGGCGACGACGGGCGTGTTCAACAACGCCAAGCGGCTGAGCAAGTTGCTGGAGCGCAAGCGGGAGCGGGCGGCACAGCGGCGGCAGGCAGCCATCGATGCCGGCGAGGAGGTCAGCAGCGAGGAGGAGAACGAGGACGGAGATGAGGCCGACTAGGGCGGAGTCGACAGAGACAAGATGGAGGGAAACAGGAACCAAAAGCAGGTGGCATCAGCTCGATCTATCAGGTTGGTTGGCGTGTTGCAGCATTGGGAAGGCGTTCTGGCCACAATTCGGCTTAGGAAAGAGGACATGTTTGCTCTTTTTTTTCACAGTATTCTCGAATGTCATTCGCGTATGCATATTACAAACATTGCCATTGTGGTAGACAACAGAAAGAAAAGCGACTCTGGACGACAGGCGGCTGTCGCGCATCGTCTAGCTTTACTGAGCCACAGTCAGCCACATTTGGGCGCGAATCTCGAGTTGGGAGGCGCAGCCTTGCCAGCAATGTCAACCGGGCCGCAGAAAACGGCCGCAGAGTATTAGCTCAAGCGCTTAATATCGCTGTGCGTCTTGTTGCACAAATAGAAGCCGGTTTTCCTGTCCTGTTCGCCTTGTGCTATGCCTAGAGGCGGCATCTCGCGTAAGTACTGGCTGCTTTCCAAGGCATGCATGGCCATAGGCCACTCGACCGTCGGACACCTGCTACTGGCAGATGACGGAGTGACTGTTCAATGTGCTGGACGGTCTGCTATGGTGGTTGGTCATACGACAGGCAGGTCGGTCGTTGGTAGTTGGAGTCTAGAAATGAAGAGGGCGCCGGACCTCGAAATTTCCCAACAGACGCATCTCGGGAAGGCTTAGAAACTGTATCTGGATTACTCCTTTGTTTAGGACGTTGGTGTAATGATGCAGTTGTAAAGGCTGTGGTAGTTTGGCATGTAGAAAATGTGCAAATGTATAAGTATCTTGCCTAACTGCCTTCTTTGAGGATTGCTTCTTGCCTGTATCTCATTGACTGAACACTCCTGCCATCACATCAATATTCTAGTGCTCATCGCCACTTATCTCAACCCTGTCATATCGCAGCAAATTCCTGCTGTTATAGAAAATTCCTATATTCAAATCAAGCTTACGGATATCAACCGTTTCCATCCAGTTATGTCCAACATGACTCAGGGAAGGTATGTGCAGTGTTTTACGCTGCTTTCATATATATTACCTCCGACACGATCTGCCAGTTCACTGACAGTGCAGGACACTATTCCAATTTATGACGTCTTCTGTCTCTGGCATCGAGGACCGCGACAAGAGTCTCGAGAAGATCGAGGATGACTATGTCGAAATGCTCCCTGAAGTCACGTTCTCGGATGGCGAAGACGAGCACGACGGAAAAGACATCAAGGTCACAGATGACGGTGCTTCCAACGTCTTCTCTCCCGGTGCCGGCGGCAGTCCCTTCTTGAATCAGGCGCCCCTGCCAAGGGCCATAGGCGGCCACAACGGCCCTCCGGCGCAGCTGAAGAACCGCGACAGACTCCGTCTCTCCAAGATCAATCCGGACGACTACCGCTGGCTGTCCTGCCATCCGCCCTCCTATCGCGACTCCAACATCTATCCTCGCACCTTTCCCGAGACGCCTGTCGAGACGGCAGTGCCCAATTCGGTCTGGAATCAAGACGTCATGGAGGATGGTGAAGACGGCGAGCAGAACAAGAGCAACGACTCTCTCAAGATGGACGACGTCTCCACGCTGAAATACATCAACGCCTCCCTGGCGCGCATCACCAAGCTCACCCGGTCCGGTAACAGCGACGTGGTCCGCATGACCGACTCCATCGGCCAGATCGAGCGCAACCTGGCCGACGTCCTGGCAAGCGTCAACGAGCTCCGGACAGAGGTGCAGGCCATGGCCGAAGCCCACGCTTCCGACAGCGAGAGCACGGCCACGGTCAAGGCCGAGCAGACCCATGGCTTCGACAACCTCCACGTCTACAACCCAAATGGCCTAGGACAGGACCAGACCCAAGACTCTGGTCGCCGCGACTACTGCTGCTCCCACTTCCACGACAGCTCGCCGCCGGTGCTGGATCACGTGGCTTCCCGCCCGAGACGCCATCATTTCGACTGGTGCGGCCACCACGGCGGCCACGGGCACACCGACCGTCACAGCTACTGCCACGGCCGCAGCTCGCGGCAATGGTCGGCCCCGACGCGCCTCTTGCCGCGGATGTACTGAGGAGGCGGACATGATGTGTGCTACGGGTGTGTGCTACGAGGATATGTACTGCTTTGTGTTTCGTTGGTGGATGGACTGGACCGAGAGGCTTTCGATTTCTGCTTGGCTACGTTAATTGTCACACAATCCCTACATGCAATTCTACTTTGTTCATGTTCATGCAGTTCCTGCCAATTCCCATGCTTGACACGAAGAAAACGCTGTGTTGCTATGTAGTCCTATCCTGAAAGCCCAAAGACGAAAGGGAGAAAAAGGAACAGCCTTGAGGGAAACCGTCCCGTCCGAAGCCCATGCAAGAGAGAGAAAGGAAGAGCAGCCAGAGGGAAATGCTGCTAAACATCGAGCCACCAGCTCTGTACTCGTACACCACGCTTTTGATCCCTGTCTTTATTCGTTCAGTCTTTTGCCCTCCTTCTCTTCGGACTTGGGTATCGTTGTGTGTATTGGTTGATGATTGGGATTGCGCCTGCGTCGTCGCCGGCTGCTGCCACCCGCCTAGTATGGGAATGCCTCCTCGATCATGCGGTTGGCCGCCATCGTCATCTTGCTCTTCTCCTCCAGCGACGCGTACTGCAGGTCGTTGAGCGACGTCGGTGGCGGCAGTGCGGCCGCGTCGTCCTCATCGCCAAACACAATCGTCTCGAGCACCGTGAAGTTGGTCCAGTCGATGCGCTCGACCTCCTTCTTCTCCACGTCGCGCTCGTGCTCCTCCTTCTTGCGCTGCGCCTCCTCCCACTCCGAGTACGCGATCCGCTGCTTGGCCCGCAGCAGGATCGAGAACCGGTCGTCGGCGTTGCGTCGCAGCGTTGCCAGCCGGGCGGCCGAGTCGCCCTCGTCCTTGCCGTCCCCGCCGTTCGTCCCGGGCGCCACGGCCACGGCCACCCCCAGGTCCTTGTTGACCGCCGCGTACTGGTCCACCATCCGCTGGAAGTAGTTGTGCAGCGAGTGGCTCGGCAGTAGGAACTGGAACTGGGCGTTGTTGACCTCCCGCTGCAGCAGGCTCGTCTGGAAGCGCCGGCCGTGCACGGCCACAAACGAGGCCGTCAGCCGCAGCATGTCCAGGTCCTTGGCGTTCATGATCGGCAGCCGCGCCGAAAAGGCAAAGTCTGGCGGCTTCTCGGGGCCCTTGGCCGCTGCTGCTGTGCCGTCTGTCGTCCCACCGGCCGCGCCCGCCTGGCCCTCGCCCACGCGGCCGGCCGCCACGGCCGTCACCCGCCCGGCCCTGTACTCTTCCTTGCGCCATTCGTAGTACGCGTTGTACGGATCGTCGGGGCTCGTCACGAAGCTGAACCGCGGGTTGTTGCCGTGGTTTTCGCGCAGCCGCGCCTCGATGCCCGCACCGCCCCGCACCGCATAGCCGGCCGTCTTCTCAATCACCTCGCGGATCTCGCCCGGCGGCGGCATGATGACCCCCGCCGGTGGCTTGATGCGGTCCAGCGTCGCCGCAGCGGCTGCCGGCGCCGCGCCGTTGCTCGCCATCTTGTCGAGTCCGAGGGAGCGTGGTGCAGGTCTGGCCGAGGACAGGAACCCAGGAACGACAACCAGAAGTCAGGCCTGTAAGTAGAATGGCAAAGAGGAACGACGCAAGGTTGGGGGTGGTCGAGAGAACAAATCGGTCGCTGCACGAATAGCTGCCTGAATTTGGTGAAGTTGGAGATGGGAAAATTTGGGTGACAACCTCATTGCCAGAAGAGGCTAGGGCGGAATTCCAGAGCTATCACGTGACCATGGCGAATAACTTCTGGAGAGCTATTGATGATATATATAGGACACGTGGAAGAAGCCATAAATGATTACTTTGCATAAGTTGATAATGTTTGTTTTTTATTAGTTGTAGCTTATTGGGGTTTTTCTCACAACTTCGTAAAGATACGTAATTTGGATATCTGGCAAACTGTCTTGCAGAAAACCTTTTGTACGGAGTAAAAGCTTTAGAATTAGTCCGTATAAGAGTATTCAATATTAATGCTAGTCTCAGCAAGCTTTCCTTCTTTGGACAGCCTCACCGAATATTGTGCAACAATCTGAGAGTACTCCGTACATTCCTACTCCGTACCAGCTGATGTTTAGCACTGACAATCCAGCGCTATACGACGACCGAGATCCATTGCTGAAACTTGTTGTGGATTGCGGCTCGTACTCGTATAGCTGGCTCGTTTACGGAAATGCCGCAAGTTGGAAGGCACTCCATCGGTTCTATTTAGAGCTTCCCCGGCTTGGCGCTGCAAATTCGCATACTTTGTTACAGATGCATTCCTGAATTATTGCTGTGTGCCTTGTCACCTGCCACATTGAGAGATCGACCGGGAAGCAGTTAACCGTAGCCAATTAGATCGCCAGATGCACGTATATCTCTGCCCGCTTTATGCCACGGTATGTTGCAAGCCATGGTCATATCAAGGATGATGAAACCAGCAGCAAGCCTGGACTACGTCGTATACGATTTCGCCCCGGAAGTTATGCCCAGCCTTGTGTTCCTCGTACCCCACAGCAGGCGACCAGCCCCACCTTCTCTTTTCAGGCACAGTGTGGCCGGGGTAGAATGCGAGTGTGAGCCGGCCGCTGCGAACGAGGGCGATAAGTGGGAATGGGACCATCCGAGACCCAACGTTGTCGGTGTAGCGTGAGGTCAGGTGCGCGGCCGCGTACGGGTGCTGCTTCAGTGTTCTGCATGCTCGCACGCGCAGTTAGGAGCACTCGAGCCGACGGCAGACAGCCGGTGCAGTGCGGCCAGTCGAGGCAACACATTCCGCACTGTGTGGTGGCCCCACTTTGGAGCTCTAGAGACTTCGGTCAGCGATCACGATTCCTATCCGATTTCCGCCCGAGTTCCTGCCTCGTCGATCCTCCTCCTCCGCCACGGTGAGCGATATTCGAAGCGACGATCCGACAGCGCGCCGCCAGCGACCACACCTCGCCTCGCCTGTACCATTGTCGGGACTGCATTGTCTCACTGCCCGCCGGTCTCCGCGCCCGCATCTGCACCCCTCTTTCCGGCGTCCCGCCAAAAACACCGCCAAAACGGCGTCGCCACAGCCGAACCCGACGACCGCGCCCCCGGCCGCCGCTGCACGAGTACCGCGGGGACTCGGGTCCGCATCGTACACGTCGTCGAAAGGGTCCAGCGGGTCGACGTCGCCGCCGGCCTCGCCACCGCTCCACCGGCCCATCATGCAGACGCTGCCCGAGAGCCGACCGCAGTCGTTTGACGAGATCTACGGCCCGCCAGAGAACTTTCTCGAGATCGAGGTGCGCAACCCGCGGACGCACGGGGTCGGGCGGCACATGTACACGGACTACGAGATTGTCTGCCGCACCAACATCCCCGCGTTCAAGGTGCGCCAGAGCGTGGTGCGGCGTCGCTACAGCGACTTTGAGTACTTTCGCGACATCCTGGAGCGCGAGAGCGCGCGCGTGACAATCCCGCCGCTGCCCGGCAAGGTGTTTACGAACCGGTTCAGCGACGACGTGATCGAGGCGCGGCGTTCCGGGCTCGAAAAGTTTCTCAAGATTGTCGTCGGCCACCCGCTGCTGCAGACGGGAAGCAAAGTCATGGCTGCATTTGTGCAAGGTTCGTTCTCTCTGTCTCTCTTCGTGTCCACCTGTCTCTCCTCTCGCCAGACTAACGGCAATAGACCCAAACTGGGACCGCAACGCGTGGTGAACAACTGCAGAGATCTCTTTTGTCTTCCCTTCCTGGTTCTGCCGGTCTGCCGGTCTGCCGGTCTGTTGGTCTGCTGGTCTGCTGGTCTGCGTCTGGTGGCTTCTGCGCAAAGGCACAGACTGCCGCAGACTGCAGATCATACGCAGGTGGTCAGATGGGTTTTCTAATTACAGATGCAATGCGGAGGAGCCTAGCCGGAATAACACGAGATTGGTCATGTATGTTGGACAGGGACAAATGGTGCATGGTTTGTATGCTCAGCGGCTTGCTTCGTTCTTTTCTACAAAAGCGCGCGGTGTATTCGTTCTGGAAGCCGTGTGAGTCTGCGTCAATTCGAGCTCATTTGCTTGACCCCTTGTCGGTTCTTGGCCAGAAGCCTCTGCTCGTATGCGTCGTACTATGCTAGTGTGACATCACGTGAGGGCCAGGGTCTCGTTGCCATAGGGTAGGCAGGAGCTACGGCCCTGCTAGCGTGCCTTCCCAGGGGGTGTGGGGGGTGGACGTCACCGCTGGGAAGCCCCCAGCCAATCCAGGCGGCCACTGCCCGCACACGGCTGAAAGCCAGAGACAGCAAGAGGACAATTGAGCAGAACAGACGGCCAAGTTTTGCCAGACTGCCAGCAACACACGCCAAGCCGGTGCTCTGACGAAACCGGCCTATTCGGTACTTCCGACACTCGTGGGACACGCTCCTTTGCTTCGACGACAGGTGGATTTCCTCTCTCGCCTTCTTACCTGTCCATTTCGCTCTTTCGCTCTTTCGCCATTTCGCTGCTCAACCGTGTGTCTCTCTCTGGACATGGCCGTGCGATGCCAGTGTGACCGAAGTGCCCCAGTCTGAGTGGAGGAGAGACAGAGCTTTACGAGCGAGCTTTGAGTTTTCAGCTTTCGGCGGACTGAACGGAAGGTGTTTCGACAAACGATTTCCTGTACGACACCTTTCTGCATTCCTGCAAGTGACAACGCAAACGATCGCTCGATGGGCTTGACATCCTTCCTTGTGGTCTACCTCTTTGGAGGCCTGACATTTCTGCCGCTTCTCGTCGCGGCGGCCATTTACGTGTACACAAAGCCGGTGTCTCCGGGCGACGGCAACGGCTCGGCGGACGATGGAGCAGACGGCTTGACGCGGGCTGGCGATGACCTGACGGGGCTGGAAAGCGTGCGTCGCGAACACGAACACGAACACGAGCGCGATCTGGGCCGTCGGGCCGGGACGGAGAAGAAGAACCGATTCGACCAGCATCACCACCACGTGGACGACTTTGCCACGGCCGGCTACTTTGCGGTGTTCCGCGAATACGTGGCCATTGGGGTGAACTCGAAGCCGGTGGAGCCGTCGACCGTGGGGCCGAACACGGTGGCACCACCCAGCCCTAGCGTGTACCAGACCTTCTTCCGCAACATGCTCAACAAGAAGGGGAGCAGCGCAGGCGGAGGGGCGGTGGCCGGCGGGGGGGCCAGCGGCGGGAAGAGAGGCGGCGTGGCCGCTCAGGGCCAGGGGGCGGTGGCATCGGCAGCAGCACTGGCGGCAGGGGCAGCCGGCAAGGGCAACGGGCCGGTGGTGGTGGAGGTCAGCAGCGCGGCCAGCCCGCGGCCCAAGAACGCACGCAACATGTTTTACGTGGTGCTTCGACACGGCCATCTGATCCTGTTTGACGACGACCAGCAGGTGGACGTGCGGCACGTGATCAAGCTGGCAGACCACGACGTGACGGTGTACGCCGGGGCGGGCAAGCGGGTGGTGCCGGAGGGCGAGCTGTTCATCAAGCGCAACGCGCTGCGGCTGGCACCTCGACACCCGGAGCGGGCAGCACGGGCACACAACGCGCCGGCGCCGCAGCCGTGGTTCCTGTACAGCGACAACTGCTCGGAGAAGGAGGACTTTTACTTTGCGCTGCTGCGCAGCCAGAGCCAGGAGACGGCGGGGGCACACGGCAGCTTGGGCGAGCCGCGAGCGCGGGCGATCGAGGTGCGGCACCTGACGAGCCTGATGGAGCGGCTGCACGCGTCGGAAGAGGCGGCCGAGGTGCGCTGGCTCAACGCGCTGGTGGGCCGGATGTTTCTGGGCATCTACCAGACGCCGGAGCTGGCGGCGTTTGTCAAGAACAAGATTGTGACGAAGCTGTCGCGGGCGCCGCGGCCGGGGTTCGTGGCCAGCCTGGAGGTGCAGCGGGTGGACCTGGGGACGACGACGCCGCAGATCACGTCGCCGCGGCTGCGCAGCCTCACGGCCGAGGGCGAGTGCGTGGTGGAGGCGGACGTGCGGTTCACGGGCCACTTTGGGATGGACGTGGCGGCGACGCTGCGGGTCAGCACGCCGATCGGGACGCAGGAGGTCAAGACGTCGCTGGCGGTGGCGTTTACGCGGCTGGAGGGCCCGGTGCTGTTCAAGATCAAGGCGCCGCCGAGCAACCGGCTGTGGTTTGCGTTCCGGCACATGCCGAAGCTGGAGATGGAGATCCGGCCGATTATCGCGGCGCGGCAGCTGACGTGGCCGCTGGTGATCCAGATGATCGAGGGCAAGATCAAGGAGACGATTGCGGAGAGCCTGGTGCTGCCGTTCTGGGAGGACGTGCCGTTCTTTGCGACGGAGCGGAAGCAGTGGCGGGGGGGCGTCTGGGAGGACGACAGCGGCGTTGGTGAGGGAGTGGGAGGTGAAGTGGAAATGGAGGGGGGGGAGGAGACGGCGACAGAAGGTGGAGCAGGAGCAGGAGTAGGAGCAGGAGTAGGAGCAGGACCAGGACCAGCACCAGCACCAGCACCAGCACCAGCACCAGCATCAGCATCAGCATCAGCATCAGCATCAGCACCAGCACCAGTACCAGCACCAGTACCAGTACCAGCACCAGCACCCGACACCATCGAGACGGACAGCATGGACCCAGAAGTGGCGGCAGCAACGGCAGCGGCAGCGCTGGCGGCAGGCAGCGAGAACGTGTCGCCGGCGGTGTTGCGGCTGCGGAGGCTCAGCCAGAACTACAGCGCACCGGCGATGGTGTCGTCGACGTCTTCGTCGTCGGACGGAAAGGGGCCGTCGCCCAAGAAGAGCAGGCAGCAGCAGCAGCAGCCGGTGAGCGAATCGGGCGGCACGTCGTCGAGAAAGTGGCTCTCGCGTAGCTCGAGACAGCGACGAGCCGAAGAGAGACAAGAGGGCGAGTCGTCGGGGGAGTCTGCGGGCGGAGAGGACGAGAACCGAGAAGCGGGCGAGGAGACGAGGGAAGAAGCCGAGGCGGCAGCAGCAGGAGACGTGCTGCCACCGGTGTCGGAATACGACGACGACGACGACGACGAGACGGCGATGCGGACGGTAGTGACGATGAGCACGACGAGCACGACGATGGCGTCGGCACGAAGCTCGGCGACGTCACTGGCGACGGAGGCGACGAGGGAGACGTCGAGAGAGACGAGAGAGATGAGGGATTCGAGGGATTCGAGGGACTCGAGGGAGACGAGGGATCTGAGAGAGACGAGGGAGAACAACCACAACAACAACAAGCGAAGTGCAGCGCTGGCAGCAGCCATGACGGGCGCGGCGGCGACGGCGAAGCGCTGGGGTATCAACGCGCTGCAGCGACGGGCAGCAGCAGCGGCAGCAGCAGCAGCCGACCGGCGCTCGCGACAGGGCCTGGGCGAGCGGCGGATGAGCAGCAGCGGCGAGGCGCTGGACCTGAGCAAGCCGATGGGCGGCGGACGACCGCTGCCGCCGCCGGGCGAACCACTGCCGATGCCGGGCGAGCTGACGGGGACGAGCCGGCGGAGCAGCGTGGTGACGCGGAAGCCGGTGCCGGCGCCGAGACGAACGGCGTCCAGCGAGCAGATGCGGGCGCAGCAGGAAGAACGGGCACAGATGGAGCGACAGCGACAATGGGAGGCGCAGGTGGCGCTGACGGGAATGCGGCAGGAGGGGGACGTGATGGTGTTGCAGGCGCCGGTGGACTCTGATGAGGAGGAGGAGGAGGGTGAGGGAGAGGGGGGAGAGGGTGGAGGAGAGGGGGGAGAGGGTGGAGATGAGAATGGAGGGAATGGGAATGGTGAGAATCAAGTGGAAGCGCTTCAGCCAGCAATCCAAGAAGACGAGGAAGACGACGGTCTGGCAGCCTGGGAGGAGTATGAGGAGAGGGGAGAGAGGGGAGAGAGAGAACCGACAGAGACTGAGACTGGAGAGACTGAGACTGGAGAGACTAACACTGGAGAGACTAGCACTGGAGAGACTGAACGGACAGAAGAGACGGAACGGACACAAGACGGAACGGACACAAGAGGACTGTGGGGAACAGAAACGGCAGGACTGCTTGAGCACACGTGACCAGGAGTTTACGGTTAGGATTTGGCTTCCGCTTCTCTTTCGGCGTTGTGTAGCGAATGCGATTAGGTGGTTATAGTGCTATGGAGTCTGTTCTTGCTGAACTGTTGTTCTCAAACTCTTCTCCTTGTTCCCTCACTTCTGTTCCCTCACTTCTGTTCCCTTAGTTGTATGCCTCACTCTCTCTCGTCTCCATCCACGCTTTCATCTCTCCCTCGTGTTCGTCTCTGCTCATGCCCATTTCCATCTTCATGCCCATCTCCTCCATCCCCACCCCTCTCTCCATCGCCCTTGGCCATCAGCAACTTCTTCCGCGGTTTATCCTCAGCCTCGCTCTGGCCATCCCCTCCCTCCCTCCCGCCCTCCCCCCCCCAATCGCCCAGCCGCTGTCGCTCCGCCCGCGCCCAGGCCGCCTTGCCCTCGTCGCCGGTGCAGTAGCTGTTGCGCACAAACGAGTGGCAGCACCGGTAGCCCCAGCGGAAGTCGTGCCACCAGCTGCCCCAGACGGCCGCGTGGTTCATCGGCAGCACGTCCTCGGCGTACTTGGACCGGTCAGCGCGCGGCGCCCGCAGCCGCTCCTTGACGTGGCCGGCCTCGTCGTACTCGACAAAGTGTTCGGAGGCGGTGGGTGGTGGTGCAGTGGCGATGGCCGCGCTCTGGCCTGTGCTTCCGCCGTCGCCCTCCTCCACCCCGTACTTTTCCCGCATCAGGGCCGCCATGGCCGCGCGCTTCTCGGCCTCGACGTCGGCCTCGACGCGGCGCCGGTGGGCCGCCGCGGTCGGGTTCGCCTGCAGGTGCAGGCTCGCGTCGCCGGTCTGGTCGTGCATCTCCCAGGCGTAGCGCTCGTCGCGGGCAAAGGCGGCCGCCTCGCCGGACGCGCGGGCAAAGTTCTGCTCGGCAAACAGGCGGGCGGACTCGTCGAGAAAGGCGCCGCCGTCGACGACCTTGCGGCGCTTGGGGTCGTACTTGGCCGAGTCGGGGTCGAGGTTGACGAGGTAGCGCGCCGTGTCCTCGCGCATCCGCAGGTCGGCCGCGCCGTTGGTGCGCGAGACGCCCATGTCGGCGTCCTCTTCGTAGCGGGTGTCGTTCTTGTCGCCGGACGCCTTGTTCTCGGCCCCGCTGCTGCTGCCTCGTCCACCACTCGCGTCCTCCCCCCCCCCGTCACCCCCCAGCCGCCGCCGCGCCTCGTTCATCTTCTCCCGCCCGGCCACCATGGCGGCGTAGTCCCGCGCGTCAAAGCCGAGCCAGCGGTCCCGCTTCGCGTCCCATCCGAGCCGCACGTCCTGCACCAGCTCGTCCGCCTCGATGTCGGTGCCCGTGTGCTTGGCCAGCCGTGCCCGCGGTCGGCTCAGGCAGTCGCGCATCTTGTGCCCCATCGACCCGCAGTTCTCGCAGGCCCCCTTGCGGTACTTTGTCGCTGCTGGTCCGGCCTTGCGCCCGCGCTGGTACCACGCCGTCTCCTCCTCGCGCTTGCGCAGCCGCTGGTGCTCGAGGTAGTCGCGCTGGCCCGTCGTCCCGGCCGCCGCCGCTGCTGCTGCTTCGGCCGCCGCCGCGTCGCCCGACGCACCGCCAGCCCGCGATACCGCCTTGGCTGCCGCGCCGCTCTCGTCCTCCTCGTCGATGGCGTAAAACGGCCGCTTCGTGATGAACTGCGGAATGTAAATGTTCTGTTCGCGCGTCGCCGGCGCCGCCATGCGCGACCCGCCCAGCCGCTCGTCCCGCTCGTCCGGCGACTGCCGCCCCAGCATCGACATCGTCGTGTTTCTGTGGGTGTGTTGGTGAAGGGTGGTGGATGTCGTTCAGTCCAGTTCATGTTCCTTCCGAGCTACAAAATGGACCGTATGCCTTATCGTTATCACAGAGATATGCTGACTAATCACTTCAACACCTCAAGTACGTGATGCTGACTAACCCCCACACCGTCTTCCCTGACTAATCACTATCCCCTTCCCGGACTAAACACTTTCCAAACACTTATCTTATCGCCACCCACCATCATCTAAACGCCGTAATTCCCCAATCGGGCGTCATCTCTGCATAATTTTTCCATTCACATCCTCAAGCTGTCCGGACGATGCGAATGCGCGCGCAGGTGTCACAATGTCGCAACGTGCAACCACCGCTGCCGGCCACGGGGCCGGCTTTCTGGCCACGGCTGCACCTGCGCCCGCGCAGCAGCCGTCGCAGCCAGACGCCATTGTCTTGCCGGTGAAGAATGCAAAGTCATGGTCTCACATGGTGGCAGGAGCGTAAGTTGAGCCAGCCTTTCTTGCACTTTGCTCTTCTGTTCTCTTGTCTGCCTCTGTGCCGCTCCTCTGACTCGCTCCAGCGTCGGCAGTCTCGCGGCGGCGACGGCGACGGCGCCGTTTGACGTCATCCGCACGCGGCTGCAGTCCGACTTTTACCAGCAGCAGCAGCGCGCGCGAGCGGCCGCGGCAGCCGTCCAGGCCGGACGACCGGGCGCGGTGGCGGTGGCGCCGTCGACGGCCAACCCGCTGCGCGCCATGGGCCGGCACCTGGGCGAGACGATGCAGATCTTCGCGTCGGTGCAGCGCAGCGAGGGCTGGCGGGCACTGTTCAAGGGCCTCGGACCGACGCTCGTGGGCACGGTGCCGGCCAAGTCGATCAACTTTTACGCGTACGGCAACGGCAAGCGGCTGCTGGCCGAGGCCGCCGGCGTGAGCCAGGACACGGCGTGGGTGCAGCTGGGCGCCGGCGTGGTGGCCGGGCTGGCGACGTCGACGGCGACGAACCCCATCTGGCTGATCAAGACGCGACTGCAGCTGGATCGGGAGCCAGCGGACAAGGCCAAGCCTCTCGCTCCTGCCTCGGCCGCCTCTCCCCGCTACCGCAACTCCCTCGACTGCGTCCGCCAGGTCGTCCGCCAGGAAGGCGTCCGCGGCCTCTACAAGGGCATGACGGCCAGCTACCTCGGCGCGGCCGAGTCGACGCTCCACTGGCTGCTCTACGAACAGCTCAAGCGCGCGCTCGAGCGCCGCCACGTCGCCGCCGCCGCCGTCCGCCTGCCCTCCGCCTGGGACCGCTTCGTCGAGTGGACCGGTCCCCTCGCCGCCGCCAGCGCCGCCAAGCTCTGCGCCACCCTGCTGACGTATCCCCACGAGGTCGTGCGCACGCGCCTGCGGCAGGCCCCCGCCGCTGACGGCCGCCGCAAGTACTCCGGGCTCGTCCAGTGCTTCCTGCGCGTCTGGCGCGAGGAGCGCATCGCCGGCCTCTACGGCGGCCTCACGCCGCACCTGCTGCGCACCGTGCCGGCCGCCGGCATCACCTTTGGCATCTACGAGATCGTCCTCAAGCTGCTGAACGCGCCAGACGAGGACTGAAGGGATACGACCGTCTTTCTTTTATAACGGAGTGTTCTGCACACACTCTCTCTCTCTCTCACACTCGCCCTCTCACTCACTCACACTCCCACAGTCCCACACTCCCACACTCCCACACTCCCACAACTCATACTCACCCTCTCCCTACTCCCACACTCATAGACACAGGTCTGCATCCTACGGCGTTTGCGCTTGGTTAGAAAGCCGGCTGGCTTAACGGGGAACGCTACATCCTCTCCCCACACGTGACAATGTATAATAGATGTATATTACCGACAATCGTCATTCTTCACTGCTTGGATGTACGTTTTCTTTGAAATAATGAAGAGATCTATGAAGTGCAGATAGGTCATTAGGAGTCAGTTGTCGCCAAGAATATTCATACAGTCATCTCCGTACAGTCATCTCCCCCATTCTGCCCCCCTACACCGCCCAAATGTCCAATCTCTACAACTTCTCACGACGCCTCTAGCCCACACTTCCCATCCGCCTCACGCCTGCCCGCCATGGCTCCCCCGTCCTCGTCCAAGCTGCGCGTCCGCGGCATGATCCTGACGGCCGGCGTCGCCGCCATCACCATGGTCGGCACCTTTTACGGTGCCGGTCTCAAGACGGACCAGGAGGCAAAAGAGGTGCCGTCTGTTCGCTCCTCTCCCGTGGCCCTGGCTGACCTCTGTCCAGCGAAAGAAGGCGGCCGCCGTGCTGTCGTCTCCGTTTGTGCCGGCCTCGTCTCTGCCGGCCCCTTCTTTTCCGGCCTCCGCCCCTACCTCGTCCGCCGCCGCCCCCGTCTCCATCTCCTCCCCGGCCGAAGACGAGTTCATCGCCGCGCTGCGAACTCGCCGCCGCGCCATCGAGCAGACCAGAAAGACCTGGGAGGCCAAGGCGGCCGTGCTGCAGGAGCGCATCGACGCCAACAGCCGA
The DNA here is from genome assembly GCA_001455505.1 of Leptographium lundbergii. Classification (NCBI taxonomy): domain Eukaryota; kingdom Fungi; phylum Ascomycota; class Sordariomycetes; order Ophiostomatales; family Ophiostomataceae; genus Leptographium; species Leptographium lundbergii. Next base: position 51,389 of record LDEF01000103.1, read on the forward strand.
CGCGATGCCGCCGCTGGCAGCGACAACGGCACCGGCACAACCCCGGCAAAATGAGTCGACAGCAACTCACTCCAAACCATCACACCGCACAATCAAATGCTTGCATTACAGCTCAAAAGACCCCCCAATTCCCTAATTCCCTAAATCAGAAACATGCTGCCAAAGAGCCAAACAGAAATCACCGTTGTATGATACACATGGATTCATTTCTTGGAATACGTCCTTCGGAATAGACGACAAAAATGGTAAAAATTGCTCCAACTCTCTCTACCCGTTGCTTCTGCTCTCCATCGAGCCAGTCTTCCACTCGCCTGCGCAACCTATGCCGCAGCATTAAAGACACTGGAAGCAACGTGGATCACGTCTTCCGCAGTCCCTTGCGCCACATGAGACACCTCCTGCGTCATCTCGCTGCCGTCCGGCCCGACCTTTTCGGCCTGCTCCGTCTCCTTGTCGCCAGCCAAAGACTGCACCGATGGTATTGCCGGCGGCGGTGCCTGCTGTTGCTTCACCGCCTTCTTTGAGCCCCGTGGCCGCCCGACCGGTCTCTTTGCAATCGCCGACCCAGACGCCTCGTCAACCCGCCGCTTCACTGCGCCTGTCCCTGCGTCGATGCTCTTTGCCTTTAGCGTCTTTGCAGAAGGTGGCCGTCCGGGCTTTCGCCGGGGCGAAGATCCAATCGTAGCAAAGTCGAGTTTCTGTTGCACCAACTTCGAGGGGCCGCCTGCCTTGGCCGTTTCAGCCGCCTCTACCGTCTCGTCCAACGACAGCCTGCCTGATGTCGGCTCCGTAGTCTTTGCCTTTCCCACAGGCCTGCCCACTTTCGCTGTCGTCGGCTTGCCAGCCCGCTTCGTAGCTGCTGCTGCCGTTGTTGTCGCCCGCTTGGCCGCTGTCGATTTCGCCTTGATCTTGCCCACTGTCTCGGCCGTTTTCACAGCCTTGGCCGCCTTGGCTGCCTCCTTTGCCGCCTTTGCCGCCTTTGCCAGCGCTCTCGCCATAGGAGTCGCCCGCAACGCTGTCTCGGCATTCGCTGCCTCCGTAGCAGCACCAGTCGCATCATCTTCCGCCTTTGTGCCTTTTGCCTTCCGTCCGGGCCCTGCTTTTCCTCCCTTTGCTGTACTGGCTGCCGGCGCTGCTGCATCCGTGGCCTTGCGCTTCCGTGCCACAGCGCCATCGACTGCTTTGGCCGACGTCAGCGCTGCTGCCGTCGTCTTCTTTGTCATGGTCTTGGTCGTCGTAACCGTCGTCTTCGTCTTCGTCGCCTTTGCTGCTTTCAAGCCCCGCGCTGTCTTGGTGACTGTCACTCCCTTTGCCGCTTTGACCTGCTTCGCCGTCTTCCCAGCACTGGCCGCTTTCGCTGCCTTGATGGCCGAGCTTGGCTCGGCTGCCTTGGCCAGTCTGGCCACTTTTGCTGCATTCGTAGCCTTCGCCGCTCTGGCATCCCGTGTCGCTTTGGCTGCCAACGCAGCAAGTGCTGCTTTTGTCGTCGTCACCTTGGCCGCCGACTTTGTCTTCTTCCCCGAGTCCGGAGTTCGAGGCCGCCCAGGTCCTCTCTTCGAAGGAGCCATGACGTTGGCCTTTTTTGTTGCCGGACCGCCCGTACTCTCCTCCTCCTTGGCGTTGTTGTAAGCATCCAGCTTCCGCTTTCCTAGCAATGTGCCTGCCTTCTTGGCATTCTTCCCCTTGCCGCCCTTGCTCTTAGCCAGTGCCGATGCCGCCTTCTCGGCCGCTGCCTTCTCTGCCGCCGCCTTGGTCGCCGCCTTGTCCCGTTTGCGAGGCCCCAGAATGCCACGGCAGTTCTCGCTGCCGCAGAGGCACGTCTGCACATTTTTCGAAGAGTACGGATCGAAATTGTAGTCATATGTCAGTTCCTCGCCCGTCATGATCGGACGGTCACCGGCAAACAAGGCAATCCGTGGCTGTCCTGACACAATCCACTTGATCATCCGGCAGTTGGGCGAGCACGAGTGATTGACAAACCGAGCGATACTACCGCTGGTGCCATCAATGATGAGAGACTGGTCAAAGGACATCAGATAGTAGCACTGCGCAGCATAGTTAGCAAAACGTCATGGCCACACAGACACATTGCCGCAAATAGACTCACCGCATTGTTCTTGTACAGCTCATTCATTCGCCGGTCAGACTCCTCCTCCGTGATGATCTCGCCAATGTACTCCATGATGATCTGGCTTGGCTTGAAGCTCCGGCTGGCGCGAATCCCATGGCCGCGGTCCGGCGTCTTGAAAACCTCAACGCCAACGTGATATGGATTTTTGGACGCAGTGCGCTCGGCCAGCCGCTGGAACTCTCGGTTATGGCACCGCTCTGGGCCCACGTTGCAGTTCATGTCGTCACACTCGTAAAGCATGATGCGGTTCTGGCAGTCCTCGTCACAGCCCGTCTCCGGCTTGCAGACGCACTTGGACGAGAAGTCGTCAAAGTCGGGGTTCTTCCGCCAGATGGCGTGAGCATCGCCGACAAATCGGTCTGGGGAGTCAGTTTGGGGAAGCAACACCCGGATTGCATCAGTCCAACTCACTCTTGCTGAACCTGCCATATTTGACCGGCTTCGGCTGTCCGGGCGGCAGCGGGTTGAAGACGTCAAAGGGCATTTTAAAGTCTCGGCCATGGACCAGGAGCCGCATCCCGGTGAAGATGGGCATCGGTAGAGTCTCGTTCTTGGCGTGCTTCTTCGTGAGCTCCGGAAGCGTCGCCAGTGCCTTCTTCTCGGTAGCAGTCAAGCCCACCGACGGATCGCTAGGCACGGGCTGGCCAGCATATAGACCCCTGTCCAGCCACTTCTTCACCCGCCTTGGTGTCGGCTTGAAGAAGCCCTGCTGGTCGTCGTCTTCTTCTGCGCCGAGCGCGCCGGGGCCAAGTCTGCCCAGCTTGGCTCGTTTGCGTGGTGAGTCACCGCTTGCGTCCTCGTCGTCGAGAGAGGCAGCCGCCTTGTCTCCCAGGTTGGCCGTCTTATCCGTGGCCTTCTTGTCGACCAAGGGCTCTCCTGCCGCATTTGCCGGAACGTACTTGCCGTTGCTCCAGACGGTGTAGACAACCGGCTTCTCGTCGACATGGGAAAACTCCTTGGTGTCTTCCAGACGGCGAAGCTCGCGAGGGATATTGGCTTTCTTGGTTTCGAGACGGCGCCCCCGTTTGCCCAACGAAGATGCTGATCCGGGATTTGGGAACAGAGAAGCAGCCGTGCCGGAAAGGCGGGTGGCACGCCTCTCAACCGGAGACTGCAGATCCGCTTTGGCCTTGAACGCTTTCGGCTTCGCTGCCGCGCTCGGGGAAGGCTTGGCAGCAGGGCTCGCAGCTGTCCTTGCTGCCCTCAGCGGTCGGTGTGCAGGGCTAAGGCTCGTCTCTGTCGCAGATGGCGGCTGTGGCTGTGAGGCGGCTGCGCTGGATGCCCGGCGGAAAGACAGCCGGCGGCTCTGGCGAGCAGGTGTCGTCTCGTTTGCGGAAATATCCGTGGCCCCGGCAACAGTGGCGACGGCGACGGTGCCATCCTGGGCCTCCACCACGATGGGGCCCTCCTGCTCCAGGTTCGCGTCAGGCATCATTTCTGCTTCGATCGCTTCGGCCTCGGCTTCGGCTCCGGCTAAGCCAGCCACATGCACGGGAGTACAAGGTCGTGGTTCGGGAGGTGTGGCGAGGGGATGTGTGACGTCGTCGTTGCTGCTGCTTGGGAGCTCATCTGTAGACAGAGTGGTAGCAGCGGACAGACGGGTCGGCTCAACCGCAAGTTCGACATGGGCAGCGGCAACGCGGTCGGCAGTGGCGTCCTTGTCGAGTTCGCTGATGCCGGGCAGCTGGGGAGAGCAGAGACGCGACGCTGCAGCGAGGGAAAAGGGTGTTGCGGGCATGTCGTCCGAGAGGATGGTGACAGACGCGATGGTGGCGCCAGCGGCAGAGAGCGCCATGACGATCTCGTCGCCCTCGGGCTTGGCCGGCTGGGACGCATTAGAGAGGGTGGACGCGGGCGTAGACTTGGCGGTCGACTCGTGGGCATCGGTGAAGACGGGAACGTCAGAGATGCCCGTGTCGGCGGGGCTCTCCTCCTTGAGAGGCATTGAAGCCGGAGGTCTGTCTCGACGCGTCAGCATCTGGGCGATGGGGGTAGAGGCGAGCAGAGAAAACATGGTGATGAGCACTTGGGCCGGCGAGCTGGTCCAAGACGGCAGGATGGGGAAAAAGAGGTATTTGGGGGTCTCGTGGTTTGTTGATGATGCCCTCTCTGGTCTGGTGTCAGTGCGTCAGGCAGCCGGTCAGCTCCCGCTTCTGGCTCAGCGCGAACTGGCCAGGGCCGTTCCCTTTGTCCCGGTCTGGTTTGTCGGCCAAACGACGCGTCTTGGGACCAGACGACTTGGTCACGGCGCAAGAAAGGTGGAGGGGCGGTGGCAGAAGAGACGCGAATTGGGCGCAACGAGCGAGAGGCAGAAAGCGGACGGGTGCAGGGAAAGAAGAGCGGCACGTACACGAGAAGAGATCCCCCGTGCGATTGGGAGACGTGGGATCCGCTCAAGGCCAGGCGATGGAGAGGGCAGAAAAAAGGGAAGAGGATCGTGGACGTCGACAGCTGGAAGAAATGGAAAGGAGGCTAAGCGAAGGGCTGGGAAAGGGGAAGGCCGAAAGAGGGAAGGGAAGAACGACAATCCGCGGCGCGTCAACAACGGGGATCGCAGGAAGGAGCGAGAGCTTAAAGCATTACACGTGCCGGCAGTCTCGACCGTGCAAAGGCTTAATAGCCCGTTGGCGACCGTGTGGCTTGCGCGCGTGTTGGGATAAGGGAGCAGGAGGAGGGGGAAATTGCTTTGTGGCTTGACAACCGGTTGGTCAGAAGGGAAGGCGAGGGGGTCCGCCTTACTGACGCGTAGAACCAGAACTAGTGGATGCTTTTCGTGTAGACGAAGGGTGTCAGGGCGCCATAGGCTGGGCTAGGCAGGACTGTGGATATCATGGATGATAGCCGGGGTGGCGAGAGGAGGTCAGAATGGAGAGGGAGTCAAAATAGAGAGGGAGGTCAAATGGAGAGGTCAAAATTGAGACAAGGCTGGAATTGCAAGGAGAAGGCCAAAGACGAGAGGACGGGAAACGAGACAAGGGGGACGAGGATTTGGAGAAACGGTAGAGAGAAGACGGGAACCAAGAGACAGACGTGAACGACAAGAGAAGCGGAGAGATGGCCGATCTTACCGGAGAGTGAGCTTAGGAGGAGCAGCAGAGACGAGGCAGAGGCAGCCGAGAGCGAAAGCGACGACGAGAGCAGGAGCCGTCAGGAGATGGTATTCTAGTGCTCTTGGTCCCGGCGGTGTCAAAGGCTGTGAGGAAAAAGAAGAAAGAAATTCGACGCAGTCCAGATTGGCAGCAACAGGCAGATGCACAAGCCGACAGACGTGGCTGCAGACGGTGTTGTCGTGTTTTTGTCTGTACGAGCAGCAGAATCGGCCGATGACGAGGTTGTGCAAAAAGGGGGGCGAGAGAATGTGGGAGAGAGAGTTTGTGAGAGTGTGTGAGTGAGGGTGAGCCTGCAGAGGAAGCACGACGGAAAAAAAGGGTGGCCAGCCAGCGGGCCGTCTTAGCTCGGGCGGGACGAGAAAAGATGGGAGGATGGCGGAGAGGAAGGACAGATGGCGGAGAGAGAGGAGGCCCGGATATCACGCGTCGGTCTGGCCGTCTGTTGGTCCCTGTCGTCCCTGTCGACCATTTTCCCCATTTGTCTTTTGTCTTTTTCTTTTCCCTCTTTGCTCAGATGCAGTCCGGTACGGCCAATCGGATCTGGGCTCTGAAACAACACCTGCTCATGGTCCTTTTCGCGCGCCTGGACATTGGCCTTGGCTCTGCTCTCTGTTCTGCTCTGCTCTGCTGCCTGGAATTCGCTACCAGATCCCGTTGTCCTCTGCCTTGGGCCAGGGTCCGACGTCATGGCTCCAGGCTCGACCACGTCCATTTTTGTAACCGGGACAGCTGTCCTCTTTGCTGCTTCCTCCCGGCTCCGTGAAGATGACCGTGATGACGATGCCATGATCCTGTGGACCCTTGGCTGACAGCGGTGCCCAACGCTTTTTCTGTTCTGCCCGACATCCTGCCTCCATCTCGAAAATGCGAGGTTGGGGCTGCCTTGTGGGAGGCAACAGCATTTACGGGAAATAGGAAAATTAACAAGACGCCAGTACATTTATTTATTTGTTCAATTTTGGCGACATGTCGCGTGCACCTTGTCCCATCTGTATTCGATGCCATCTACAGGTGCTGCGAGTGTGACCACAAGAGACGAGGTTGTTGACAGGACAAGTCAGCCAGGACCGACCGATGCCAGCCTCTGTGCACGATTATTTGTATTGAACAAGTAGAACCGTTCGAAATACGCATTCTCCATCCGGTTGTTGACCGGCAGAGCAAACTGGGGAGGTGGTCCCGGAGTCCAGAGACGTTTCTGTTTACACATTGATCCTTTCACGGCTTCGCGTCTTTGCGTCGAGATGGAGAGCCAAAGCAGGCCAGCCAGACGGCCTAAACATTCAAAAGAAGAAGCCACAGACACCACATGACAGAGACACGCGTTCTCTACGCAGTCTGACTTTCAGTCGAAAATTGGTAAGGCGACGCCAACATTTCCATGTCCTCTCCCGGCTGAGGATATTGTTGGGGTGGACGATGCTCGCAGCCAGAATGGATCTTGTTCCATTACAGACATCAGGCCACAGGACAGAAGAGGAAGCGATATTCGGCCGTGACTCATTCGGCTTGACCAAATTGACCATCCCCTTCGAGCATCGCGAAATTGACGATTCGACAGCCCTGTCACCCTCCCATGGCCGATCCATGCTCAGTGTGATAGTGTAATCGTCCTGTACAAAGGGAACAAGCCTACGGTTGTGTTGTTTACACAAATACAACAGGAATGTCGCCAGGGTAGGCCAATGCTGACCAGACAGTCCCATTGTCTGTCAAGGCCAAGCCAATCCCAAAAGGAGCCGAGGCTGACGATGCTATGCAAATTTTTGTTTTTGGTGGCAACATTGCACATTGGATCCGGAATGACAAGGGGTGTAGAGACAGAGTGCAACCACGTGATAGTATCTTACCTTGCGCCTTATTCCCTTCGCATAAAAGGCCCGAGTCAGGTCGACGGAAGCTGCCGTTGTCAACAAGCAGGATATCTGCCTTTGTACAAAGTAGAAATATAAGTGAAGAGATCTCAAAGTAAAAACAGAGTTCATCAGTGCATCATCGACCACGTATTCCAGCCGTGTTTGGTCTGTTTCTGCCACCGCTGTAGCTGCTCCTGAGCAATGTTTTTCTCGTGGCTTCTTTGGAGGCAGTCTCACCGTCCTCATCCTGGCTAGTCTTCCAGCTGGTCTCCTCGCCTATCAACTTACCGACCTCTTGACCGGCTGCGACCGACCTCCTGGCTAGCCTCAGCCTCACAGCCGCAATCGATAGGGGGACAGCAGACTGACTGGTTCGGGCTGACAGTCCACACACTGTGAGAGTTTTCGAGAAGACGGAAACGGCCCGCATCAGGACCGGAAAAGGCCGCATGCGTCCCCGTCTGGATGTAAGAGGCATGATGCAATAAAATTAATTCGCAAAACAATTGCCAAATTCCCCACACTTGTTTTCTGCCCAAAGCCCGCCGCCCCGTCTTTCGGTCTTTTGGTGTGGGAAGCAGCCCCACCAAGACAGCCCGAGCGGAAATCCAAAAGTGGCATATTGCTTCTGAGATTTTTCGCCCGCCTGCCGTCCACAGTCCGCTCCCGATTGACGACGCTCCCCCAACGAGACGACTGCCGGCGATCCAACCGTCTTTCCGCTACGAGCAGACGCGCGCGAGTGAACAGCGACAGCAACAGCCCGACACCGGCTCCGCACTAGTGGACCCTCTTCTCTCTTCCGCATCCAGCATCCAAGCATCACGACAGCCGGCATGTCGACTCCCTTTCGTGGCCGGTACAGCCCGGCCTCGCGGGGCGGCAGCAGCGGGCGCGGCGCCGCCTCGGGCGGCCGGGGCGCCGGTGGCGGTGGCCGCGGCCAGTACGGACGCGGCGGTG
>LDEF01000104.1:0-49313 GCA_001455505.1 Leptographium lundbergii
CAGCGACTTGTCACTCCATCGAAGGTCCTTATACTGTCTTTGGATAGTCCACAGGTGTATAATAATAATAATAATAATAATAACTATCGAAATATGATTTGGTTGATTTTGTTGAGAATTGATGCTGAATACTGACTGATGATTTTACCTGAAGTCGTTGTTACTTATATATCTTTATTTCCCCCCAAATATTGCCTTCAAGTCCTTCATGTTCGCGTCCAAGTGTCCTTTGAACCAGAACAGTTATTCTTTTGCGAGGATCATCTCTCCGCCACAATCATACGCAATGCGGTCTAAAGTAGAAACAGAGACTCGAAACCTGAAACCAATCATCCAGAGCGTATTACACCGGGGGCCAAAAACCAGTCTTCAAGGCAACAGAATTTTACTACCTATTTTAGGAGGACCAGTTCGTCATCACTAATAATTAGACATATATCGGAGACCCTGGACTAAACCAAATAGGCAATATTTTTGCGAAACGACGATCTTGGCGAAGACTGACGTCATTGGCGAAGGCAGCAGCCAAAACTGCCTCGTATTACTAAACTGCGCTTTGACACAACATCCATTCTGTTGCATATGTCAAGGCATCAGCATCTTACGCGGTCGCAAACAAAATGTCATTTCAGGAAGACAAGTCAAAGCTCTAGAAATTAAAATCATGGTCAATCATGGGCCTTCCGGACGATGCAGCAATTGCCGAGAACGCCGTGTCAAGTGCGACGAGACAAAACCTCAATGCCAACGCTGCATGAAGATTGGAGTACAGTGCGGTGGTTACGAGAAAAGGCCAAAGAAGCTTCGATACAAGGACCAGAGCTATCGATTTACCAGCACATATTCGCGGCCCCGGGAAATCCAAAAAGTGTCCAAACCCGATTCTGAACGGGGACCTGAATGGAATGTCGAACAAGAGACCAGAAGGGAATTGTTGGATTGGAGATCGGGGCTCATGCTTACGCCTGCTATAAACACGGACCCGTCGCTCATGAGGACGGCATACAAAGATGTGGCGGTTAAGTTCTTCTTGCGCGAATGTGTGACCGTTGGCCGAGGGCTCGAGTCGACTCGTGGTTTCTTTGAAGCCATTATCCCGATACTGAACACTGAGCCGGCGGATTCGCCGCTGTCCACTGCCGTCTCTGTTATCTCTTGCAGCCATCTGACGCTGTGGGCGGATGGGCCGGCTGCATTCCTATCTCCCCATAAAGAACTCAGCTATTGCCTCGTTCGTCTGCGCAAAGCCACCGAAGATCCTGTGGAGTGCACCAAGCCGCAGACTATACTTGCTGCGCTTCTGCTGCACTGGCGTGAAAACGTAGCCAGTGTGTATACTGCGCAGAGGGTATTGCGACACCATTTGCATGGTGCAATCTCGCTGCTTCCACTTCAAGATCCATCCAACGATCTCGACCCACTAGGCACGACAGTCAAATCTTATTTGGCCCGGTTTCTCCTGCATGTCGAGGTCTCGTTGGCTCTGCGCAAAGGCCAGCGTATCTCTGATCAAGTGTTATCACAAATCCGACTCGGCAACGGAACGGCGGCACCTCCTAACCCGAGCTCCATGCTGGACGAGATTGGCCTGGAAATTATTCAATTGCAGACCAACTACTCGGCATTATTGGGAAAATATTACCAGCCATCATCTTCGTCTGGACTGCCCGATCCTTCGAAATGGCTTGGGCAAGCGATGCATGTCCACGGCCGTCTTTTAGATTGGGCGCAAAACTTGCCGAAACACTGGCTTCCGCTTCGATTGACGAGAGGGAGGGATTATCCCCTATCATGCATCAGCTACCAAGACACGTGCGACATATACACATGTTGTCAAGTTGCGTCGATCTGGAACCTATGGAGGTACTATCGCCTAAGGTGTACCCAGATGTTCCTTGTGCTCTTGGATCTACGAGAAACCCGGCTTCTAGAAAATACTGTTGACTTCAACGGCACGGTGTTCTGCTTAAACTCTATTCAAACCACACTACAAGAGGATTTGAAAGTCATTGTGGATGATATCTGCTATGCCGTGCCATTTTACCTTGGCAACCGAACCAGGCCGTCGAGTCTCCTGGATTTTTCGGACCCTGCCATCGACTTTCCTAGTCAGCACTTACTATCCTGGAGCGATGCCCGATTGCTCAACTGGGATGGATATTTGGACGAGGCAATCGTGTCTCAGGAAGATCACAAACACCACGCAATTGCACAAGGAGCCTGGCACCTCCTCGGACCTCTGAGCCGACTTTTGAACATGCTAGCCAGCCCGAATGGCTGGCTCGTCGTACGGCGATTACTCCCTGGGCAACATGACTGGATCCGTGAGCAATTTGTTCGGGTTGCCATTCTGCTCCAGCTTCCCTTTCATCGTTCGCCTCATATATGCTTGTCATCAGAAGTTACAGTATCCGAAACTGCTTCCAGAGCGGATGAAATGGCACGGCAGCTTCATAATGGATACAGCATTATCGGCGGTGTCTGATTTCAGATCGACCGTCTCGTTACTACTTGTATCATCTATTCAACCATATTTGTGTGTTATATCAGACTTGCTGCCTGTTTGTGTTTTTCTTCCATAATAACCGATCATTTTTTTGTCATGTGTAGATAATCATAACCAAGACTTTGAACGAGAGAGCTCTTTTACTTCCCTTTTACTTGTCGTACAAATAAAGACCTAAGTTATATAACCCCTGGGTTTCCGTATTTCCAAGAATGTTTATTCCATCTCCCTAAAACGTATACACATCGAGCATTACCGGGTCCCATAATACTTGTCCCCGAGGCTCTAACACTGAAATCTAGTCTCTCGTCACGGGTATAATACGAGATCAACTATCTGCACCGGCCAATATCAGTTGAAGGGTAATCCTTTCGACTGAACAGCAGTTGAAGTGACCAAATTTCGCTCACTTCCCTCCCGACTGGTCTTTCCATCTACCCCATCACCCACGTCGCCCATTTCGCCATCATCTCTGACTTCAAATGTTTGTTCGACGTAAATGTCTCGACTGCGGCTTGCGGATACACCTGCATTCTTACTTCGGTTGAATGATTGCATGGGGTGACTGTCGATACGCTCGCTATAGCCGTTCGATCGGTTGTTTGCAGAGGACATGCCCAGCAGCTTGGGGAATATGGAAGATACTAAAGGCTTCAGGGCGGGAATGGAACTGCAAATGATGGCCATGTTGATCTCGATATTCTGCACAAAAAGTCAGTAACTATTGGAAACCAAAAGGAGCCTGAAGGTCTACTACGAGACGCTACTCACACTCCAAAGAGCAATCTCGACGCCATCATCTGTGCAGTATATCAGTATGGGAGAAGGCTCGAAGAATACGGATAGACGGAATCGGTATGACATACGGGAAGTATCGGTCGACGTCGAAATTGCGAGGAGGGAACGAAGTCGAATCATGGACGTAATGCAGACACTAGTGAGTTAGGCATTAGTAGGATTCTTGAGATTGGTAGAAAATAATGGGGTGTACATACAAGGTGCCGAATGCGAAGACGACCATAAGGACAAGCTTTTGACGAGAGGGAATTTGGAGCTTTCTTATGAGTGGCATGGGAATGGAGATGATGGCAATGTCGGTGGTTATGTTGAGGGCTGCGTTGGAGAACCAGAATGCCAGTTTGTTCATGCACGATCCATGGCCCACTCCCCAGAAGAAGGAGACAGGCACACACATGAAGACGGAGCCCAGGACAGTCCAGAGTCCGTAGACAATCAGGAAACAAAGAAAATATTTGCAGATCTTTTGGACTGCAGGCACAACAAATACGTGTTTGTACTGGAAGATGATGGACAGCTTGCAAAACGTGAGGGAGAAGTTGTACACCGGAATTGTGGCCCAAAGACACTTGGATTCTGTCAGCATTGGATATAATTTTGAAGCCGGTCGGCTAATTTGGGCGATGCGCATACCCTAAAGAATTTGAGCCGGTTTTCCGGTGAGATGTCGGCGAGATGTTGCCCCAGTCCATACTTGATCTCTGGGTTTCGGTCCCGCTGTCAGCCAAAGAAACGGTCCTGCATGCAATCGATCGGACAATGCAGGGTAGCTTACGAAACATCTCCACGATCAAAAAGCCGATGGCTGCGAACTGTTGGGGACGGTGAGCGATGTGTCAAGTAACGATCGTCACGATCGGCGCGGAAATATTCCAGGGTTCGAATATAACTGCAGGCATGATCGAATCCTGGATACTCGCCGAGGAAGAAAAAGCAACATACCAGAGATACGCATATCAGGTAGTCCTCGATGCCAGCAGCACGGACGATGACATGCCTCGTGTACATTCGCAGGGAAACGATGACGAAGCTGAAGGCGAGGAAAAAGTTGCTCAGGATCAGCACAGGCTGAACTTTGGGTGGGCCGAACATGATGGCGCACGGTTTGGGGGCGGTCGCTCGTGACACAGCTGCTTTCCGGGAGGAAACAGACTTGGGTTCTACACAAGCCGGACCACGCCACGCGTGCCGTCTTTAAGAACGTTTGGAAAAAGACCGGCGAGGGATCAGATCTCGGGTGTTGAGGCTTCCATCTTCATGACCTGCGCCACGATTGTCACAGCTGTCCCTGCAAGCTGCCAGTTCAGGCACAAGCAGATACAGTGGCATGCAACTACGGACATCTGTCTCCTCAGGGGCTAGCGTACCAACATACGAAGCAGTGGCAGTACTCCGTAGCTACGGTCTCTACCTATTACCCGGAAACCGGTACAGGTACGAGTACGAGTATTTGTGCGAAATGTCTACGACGTATGGCACATACGGAGTACTCCGTAGTCCATTTCTAATATGAGCTGAAATACGTCGTACGTTATGCCATGGCAATCCCTGCTTTCAGAGGCCCCGCTGTCTAGGCTCTGGATGTTTTCCGCGGCGTCTGGCGTTTGCATAGCTGCGGAGAGTGTATCGGCCGCGCAAGACTAACCTCTGTCTGACAAGTCTGGCACATGGACCCTTGAAAGCAACGTGTCAGAACGCTGCCATTCCAGCAAAGTAAGATTATGACAGGGACCCATGCACTCGATGTGCAGGGATTGTTGAAACTCGGTGACTCTGGGGCGAAAATGGCACCACGGCCGAGAACCCCTGCGAGGGCGAAAATATCTTCACTGCAACGCTGGCCATTGAGGTGTCCGCATTGCGAGTAAGCATACTCCGTACATATTCCGCTGCTACGCTGGAGTCTAGCGAAGGCCTGGGCCGGAATCCGAAACTAACCTGTTCTGGCAGCCGACTCGACCGATACGACCTCGGTTTCGGTCGTTCGCTCGCAGCAACCCCACCTGGCCGTGAGTACGAGTGCGACGTGGAGGGAGTGTGCAGGCATTTCCGAGAACTTTTCAGAGCCAAAGTACGGGAGAACAAATCTTGTATTATCTGCACCAGCTGCATTACATGTGGAGACTTGAAAGGACGCGCATAGGGAAGCGATGCCGTGCCAGCAAAAGTGGAACACCCATAGCGCAAATCTGCAGGGGCAATGTTGACTGGTCGGCTCAGTTGTATAGCTCCTCTGCCTTCTCGGCCGGGGCGTCGATGTGATTATTGAACTCCTTTTTGGGATCTATCAGAAAGGTGGCACCTGTTTCGGTTAGTCTTGTTTTGTCGTTGAAACACGGAGATTCTTACCAATTGCCGCAATCACAGTGAATGCACCGGCAGCCGTCCAGACCCAGCGAAATGCAACGCTGTACGTCTCCTTCAGGGCACTAGCGGCGGCCAGGATGATTTCAGTCGACACGCCGGGGACGGCGAGCAGGCCAGCCGTGTTCTGGTTGGAGAGATTGGTAATGAATGCGGTGAGCGATGACTCGGGCAGCCCGAGAGGCAGCACAGCTGCAGCGATATTCGGGCCCAGACGAGAGTTTAGGTGCCCCGACAGGATGGCATTGTCTAGTGAACTGTCAGTGCTATTTGTCCCACAAAGAGAGCAAGTCAGGCTTACAGATAGCGAGGCCAACAGAGCCGCCCAGAGAGCGAGTGCCAATCATGAGACCACTGGTGATGGCGATGAGCTCTCGCGGCGTCGACAGCTGAGCAACGGAGACGAGGGCACACAGAGCGATGCCCAAGCCGATGCCGAGGAAGACGGGGTAGCCCCAGACGTTGCGAGAGCTCGCAGCCGAGGGCGTGGCCGTGGCCATGAGGATGAAGAAGATGACCATGGAGGTAAAGGCACAGGCGGCCGGCCAGCGGACATTCTTGGTGGAGGAGCAGTAGAAGCCGGCAAAGACGGCACTGGCACCGTACACGAGCATGTTGACGGTGTAGCGGAGGCCCACGCGCAAAGTGTCGGTCTCGTAGATGACGCCGGCCTCGTAGGCAAAGTAGTTGTTGGCGGCGAAGAAGACGAGACCCTCGACAAAGACACAGAGCAGGGCAATGGCAAAGTTGCGGTGGCCAAAGAGGCCGTGGTGCAGCATGCCGTCGGTCTTGAACCAGGTCTCGTAGGCGATGAGAGCGAGGAAGAGGGCGAGCCCGACGGCAAAGGTGGCCGACGTGTGGGCGTTGGACCACGGATACGGATTCTGCGACCAGGAGAGACCCATGCAGAAGAGCACGAGGCCGCTGCAGAGGAGCCCGTAGCCGACCCAATCGAGGCGGCCGAGCTTCTGGCCGAGAGTGAGCTCGGTCTGGTTGGCCGTCTTGGGCGGGTTGTAGAGCAGGGCCACGAGCATGGTGGCGACAAAGTAGATGGCCGTGGCCATGTACCAATAGTTGCGGAAGCCGGCCGGGTTGTCGTGCCGCGTCATAGCGCCGCCGACGAGCAGAGCGACGACGCCACCGAGGGCAGCCGACAGGTTGGTCAGGCCCTGGGCCCACGGCCGGTGGCGACGCTGCAGCACTTCGGACGCGACGGCGTGCAGCAGCGGCTGGGCGCCATAGGAAAGACCGGTGACGGTGAAGCCGGCAATGGCCATGCCGATGCTGTCGGCACGGGCGACGACAATCGAGCCGACGACTCCACAGAGCGTCAGCAGGATCAGGAACCAGCGGCGGCCCCAGTAGTCGGCAGCCTGGGAGACAATGGGCGACAGCACGGCCGTCAGGATGGCAATGGTCGATGTCAGCCAGACGCTATCGGTACTGCCACCGACGACTTGGACGATCTTCTGTGCTTGCTGGGGGGGTCAGTAAATGTAACAGATTGGACAATTGGGCCATTGGGCTTACTGCTCCGGCTCCGACCACATTCACCAGCTGGGCAAAGTAGACGGTGCAGACGGCAAAGACGGTTAGAAACGTCTTTGCGTGCAGATGGGGGACCGGCTCGTCTTCGGCTGGGGGGAGGGACGTCTCGTCCTGCGTCTTCTCAGACGCGACCGAGTCGGGCTGGCTCTCCTTGACTTCCATCTTGGCTGGTTGGGGGCGAGAAAGAAAAAAGAAAGTAAGACGCAAAAGAAGGCAGGAGGCACAACAGACACAACCGCAGAACGCAGAAGCAGGACAGAGAACACGGTGAAGAATGCAGACGGCACAAAGAGGAAGAAGACAGCGGCAAGTTATCGGAACCGACTGCTCGCCCTGGCACCAGACTAGGGACCACTCAGTCCCTGCAATCATCGCTTGGCCAAGACGCAAAAACGACAACGGCCGAATCTGCAACACTGTCACATTGCTAGTCTGCAGCCCATGTGCGTTTGGACCAAACAGGTTGAGGGGGCAATGCGACAGCTCCGTACCAAAGTATACGACGTACTCCGTGGAGTACGAGTACTCATACATGGCAGTCTATCGTACGAGCGGCCGCGGCTTCTCATTGGCACGTTCTAGCTTCGTTGCATAAATCCGGGCGCTTTCGGACTTTTCCCCGGCGCACTACCCCGTATGGATACCAATAAAATCTCAATCCCTGCACACCCTGCATGCACTGCAACCCTACGCGGGAACGCCCTGGACCGTCTTGAAGGATGGGCTAGGCCTTGGGGGTGTTCTGCCTGCATGATACCATCTCGCCTGACCGGCGACGACTGCGTATCCCGTCTGCTTTACTATGTACCTTCCCCTGAGACCTGTGATGCAGACGTGCTCTTCTGCATTGACAGCTTGACAGCTCCTGTTGTAAAGCTCCAAGCTGAAAGCTCTCTGTCTTGTTCGTCTGCAGCTCCAATCATGGCTCTAAATGTTGCAATCATCGGTGGTGGCATTGCTGGCTTCTCGGCTGCCATCTCACTTCGTCGTGCCGGCCACATCGTCCGGGTCTACGAGCGATCGTCGCTCAACAACGAGGTTGGGGCCGCCATCCACGTTCCGCCCAACGCTTCCCGCACCCTCTTGGCATGGGGACTGGATCCTGTCGGTGCCAAGTTCGTCACCACAAAGGCCAGCTTCCGCGCCTTTGCAAAGACTCTGCAGCGATTCCACGTCGGAACGACCGAGGCCCAGATTCCATTCCAGTGTGGTGCTCCCTGGTTCCTGGCCCATCGTGTCGATCTGCATGAAGAGCTCAAGCGGCTGGCTACCGAGCCCGACGGCCAGGGCACTCCGGCCTCTGTCTTCCTCAAGTCCGAGGTGGTGAAATATGTACGCTCCCATAACTCTGCAGCACACCGTTTTACCGCTAACATGGCCGAATCAGGACCCAGATGCACCCTCGGTAACACTCGCGAACGGACAGACCATCACTGCCGATGTCGTTATTGCTGCCGATGGAATCCACACCGGCGCCGTCGAAACGGTCTTGGGACGGCCAAACCCTCCTGAGCCGTCCAAGGACCTCTACAACTTCTGCTACCGATTCCTCATCCCTGCCGCCGATCTCGAGGCCGATCCTGCGACGCGCTTCTACAACCAGGACGACGATGGCCGTATGAAGTTCTTCACTGGCGATCTGAAGAGAATCGTCTCCTATCCCTGTCGGGAGTAAGTCATGTTCTATACTTTTCGACAAGGAAAACACGACCTGACATAGTTAGCAATGAGGTGCACAACTTTATCGCAATCTTCCATCAGGATAACCTCGACATGATGAAGAAAGAAGGTTTGTCAGTCAGAACCCCTGGTCTGCAGCCGCAGTACTGACAATAATGCAGACTGGCAGGCGTCTGTCGACACGGGAAAGCTTCTCGAGAAGTACTCGGACGTACACCCTGATCTTTTTGCCGTTATCAGGTGAGAGAAACCCAGCCATTTGCCGCTGCCAGACGGCCAACTCGTTCTAACGACCCGCAGCAAAGCAACAGAAGTGAAGCAGTGGGCGCTGCTGTTCCGACCGCCCATTCCGACTTGGACAAAGGGCAACTTGGCTCTGGCTGGCGATGCCGCCCATCCTATGCTTCCGCGTATGTGTATAATGTCTCTGAATGATAGTGAATCACCGTCTCACACTCAGCAGATCAGGGACAAGGCGGAGCTCAAGGCATCGAGGACGGAGTCGTTCTCGGAATGGTCCTCATCGGTGCCACCAAGGAAAACGCGGCCGAGAGACTGAAGCTGTACGAGAAGATCAGACGGAACAGAGCCAGTCTCATCCAGATCTTCAGCAATGCCGGCCAGGACGAGCCAGAGCTCATCCGCAAGGATGCATCGGCCTTCATGCCTGCAGACAAGGTTCCAAGTAAGCGAATTGTCCATATTTCACTAAACACTGGCTGACAAAGATATAGCTTGCCCAGAAGAATTCTTTGACTACAACTTCAGCTATGACATTGTGCAAGACACAGTCAACCATCTCAAGGAGCTTAACCCACCCGTCGAGCTTCCCGAAAACTTCTTTCAGAACAAGCCCGGAAGAGGTGCTTACCCGTAGGGTCGCGGATGGGTTGTTAACCCCTGTACGAATAGAGGAATAGCATATTCAAGTCGTTCGGTCTGTGCACAGAATATGGACAAGATGTGTCAGTAAGTGGAGGTTATGCAATGTGTAGAAATGTATCGATCTCTTCCAAGACATTGGCGGGTTTTCGATTTTAGAAAATGAAGAAAAGCAATGCAAACACAACCTGCGGGGTACTGGTGCCCTTTTGTCGATGGTAAGTGCAAACATTCCGAGAAAACACAGATAGGCCAAATTACATAAGCCGTCAAGTGGCGTGGAGCAACCACCGCTTCTTCCTCTGGCTTTGTGCTGCCAAAAAGCTCCGAAAAACGGTCCCACTCCATCTTCTCAGACTATTTCAATGCTTGAGCACCTTCCTTTTCCATTCACTGCCAAATTTTTAGCCCTACCCCTTCCAGCAGCTGCGCACCACGTGCCCTCCCACACTCCTTCTCCTTTGATTCAAAATGTGTCCTATGCGGTCTATTACCCCCCTGGGCGTGGAGGAGGTGGTGCTGAGAGCTAGTCGGAAATGGAAAGCCCCACGGAGCTCTTGCAAGATCAAAGACCCGAACTGGCCACGTAAAATACGTATCTTACCTGGCTTTCATGGCCGGGAGCCCCAGACAGAGGTGGTCTAGCCATTGTCAACTGGTCCTTGGGCCGGGTGATGGAACAACCGTAAATGCATTTCAACCCCCGCATATCCAACTCTCTGAACTAAAACTAACAGCGAGAGAACGGCAACAGATACCGCCTAAATACGATCCCAAATATGACTCGCTACTTCGAGTAATGCATACGGACAATAACATTATCACTTTAGGAGAACATATCGTTTCGACCGACTGAACTGCGGCTGAAAACTGTCAAATTGTCCATCGGATGACCTGTACCCTTATCCGACGAAGTGGATAACGAATGTTTGTTTTGCCGAGCCCATGTCCCCCCTATTTGCTCTGTTAGCAAGGGTCGTCTCAGGGGGTTTGACCCAGTCTTTCATTTCTGCTTCAGACAGCTGACAGTCTGATAAATGGCAAAAACTTCATTCAGATAGAAAGACTGTAGCATTCGTTCGGGATAAAAAATATTGGCAAGATTGCAATAGGTCGCTGAGTGAGATCTGCTAAGCAATGTGGACAATCATCTACACTACAAACGGTCAGATATGTCGTTGCTAGTGCCCGTGCTCTAAGCCTGGCTGATGCTTGATAATAACGACACGTAATAACCGGTGCCGTGGAGTGTGCTTGTCGATCTCCTTTCGATCTCAATGCCTAAAATGCTGAAATACAGAACCGTTGTCTCCTGACCAAATCAACCCACAACAAAGTGCTGACGGACCCGCCGTGAATCCGACCTCATTACGCTACATAAACACAACTTAAAGAGAGCACGAGCATGGCTCCATATTTGACTCTTGTCTTCTTCAATGGCATAATACCGCTTGATAGGTCATATTGTACGCCAATTTTTCTGAGGATCTGCAGCGGCCACGATAGAAGATCCAATACCGTTCCGTCTGGTAGTATTGTTCCATGTCTGCTTCTGCTGTTCCATCACCACAGAAGAGCTTGGATTGGCCTGTGATCGATGCCTCGTCATGGGCTATGACCAACCCCTGCGTTGTCAGTTTGACCATTAATCCACCGCAGGAGGGATACTCACAGAGGTTAACCATGATCACTTGACATCTAACCTGTCGCCTCCATCCCTCTGTAGTTTCTTTCTCCTGTGTGCCGGTTGTGCGGGTTTCGGGTTTCGCATTTTCGCATTTTCGCATTCTTTCTTCCCATATTAAGGCGCCATACTGACCGTTTCAAGTCAATCGCGGCGGGTTTTGCCGTTCTTATCTACCGTTCCACACGAAATATCTACCCCTATGCGCCGACTTCATCGCCGGAGAAGATGGTGTCGGCTGCAAAGGCTGCAAAGGCTGCAGAAGCTTCAGAAGCCGAAGCGGTTAACATCGACTTGCCTCGAGGCGTTGGGAGAAAGCTAGTGCTGTGATGTCTTCTGTTTTTCTTTCTCTCCTTTACCGCTTTCTCTGGCTTCACCGTCTAATCTGCGAGTCACAAGAGATCTTCCGGCGATGACGACTCAGCTTTAGGTGATGTTTAGTCGTCTACGGCATCGCTGTCGTCCATGAAACTAAAGTACCGGGTCCTTGCCCGTCGGACCTTTCACCGCATCCGTGGCAGTGCGCCAACTGGGCCAGAAACTACGATAAGCAGAACCAGCTGATGGACATCAACTTCGTAACTTCCTACTCTCCGATTCGATCAAATCAGGATGAAGCTGACACGTATAAGCTACTATACACAGACTCTCCCCATTGGGAGCAAGCTATACCTCGCACCCCCGAAGAACGATCTCAAAATTGTCTACGATATTGGAACCGGCATCTGCACCAGGGCTATGTGAACGAGGTTGCCTGGTAATGACAGAGAGCCGTTTGTGGCAGCACAAGCTAAGGCGAAACGTCTTCATCTAGGCCGCGATATACGCTATTTTACGTACTCCGTATCTTTTACTGCTTCTCGGGGAGAAATTGTTCTACGACAGGGGACCCTGTTGCTATCGGTCGAGTTCCAAAAGGACACAGGCAACCACCCAAAAGTAGGATTATGCACAGTCCCAATCTTTTTGCACATAATAGTGAACCCCTCCATACTTTAGCTGTTTGCCGTGCTCGCCCATTCGTCGAAACAACGAACGTCACGTGGTACTTAGCACATCCAAAACGTCCAATGAATTGCTACACAAAGAAGGAACGTGGAAAATCCCTCTCTCCGGCGGGTGACTAGCAACCCACGAAAATGATTGTCGAAAACGATGCCCGACGTCGCCTTCTTGGACAACCGTTCATCACCAGCCCGATTCACTTCCCCACTGGTTGGAACAGCAACCCCATAGCTCTGGCGTCATTAGCGCAATAAAAGCAGCCGGTGCATCCTTTTTGTTACTGTCGGCTGGGCTTTGCCCAGCTGTCTCAGCAGGTATTTACTCATGCACCCACGAGCCGACCTCAAAATTAAACCAGACTGTAGGGACCGTGCTTCATGCCCCCAGCTTGCAAGCTGATGGGGGCGATATCGTCGTCCCGCAAGAGAACCGCAACGGCTGGGTGAATCCCGAAGATCTAAATCCAATGCCGCAGTGCATCGCCCAGCAGGACCAAACCACGTGGTTGAATGCCATGACCAAATGCACCAATAAACGATGTACCTCGCACTTTGGGTTTGTTTGCACACATTCCCAATGGCTGACCGAACTCAGCTGTCTCGGCGACGAGTTTTCCGCCGATTTGATCACAGAGTATCTGCCGTACTGTAGCAGATCTGTACTCGCCAAAGCACAGCTCTATTTCTGGACTCGTCGCATTACTGGGAGAACTTGGCCTATTGACGTTGGCGATGCAAACGAGCTGGAAAACCTCTCCCCGAATTCCCTGGCTAGGGGCTACACCTCTATGAACGCGATTTACATGGCCCCAACATGTCTGACGAGCTCTCTTTCGAATATACCTTCCATGGAACCATTCCAACACGTCGTGAGCTCTTGCGGCTTCACGAGAGAAACTGAATCGTTGGAAATTATGCTCGTATGTGGGAATATAACCAACCTCGGAAATCAATGACTGCTCTGGGCTTCGAAACTACCGGCTATGATCTGGTGCCGCGTTCCCCTTACGATTACAACCATGTGATGATTTATGGACGTGGCCTTGACAATGAATGCTTCTGCAGCATCTTCAAAATGAATCCAGAACAGGAACCCTGTTCAAACCCACAACACATAGACTTCACCGTGGAACGGACGTGGATGAAAGCCGTCTGTGGGCCATCTTCCGTCCCTGAAAAATGGTCGTACCTAGTCAGAATAACAGGACCGGTACACATTCCCACGTCCCAGTGGCGCTGGCCGAAGTGTCTCGCAGATATGCCGCAGCAGGTGACGGAACGTGCTGATCAATGTGCAATCGACGCCTGTGAGCTCGACTCTGGTGGCTTCTGCGACATCAAGAGCACAATAGACAGCAGCTGCTTCTGTCGTGGCGTCTCCTACGATTCATGCGAAGGCTCATGCCATTTCTACGAGACCCGAATGGATTATGTAAAATGGCTGCATGGCCTTTGTGGTAGCTTCACAGACTGGAACGGACTCCCAAACAACTGGTCCGAATTGGCCTCTCCCATGCGCCATGATATGATTCCGTGGCAGTGGACTATCAGACCGACAGGACAATGCACTTCAAAAACTTGGAAGCTTAGAAGCCTAATTTTGATCAACATGGCTGCCCCCATTTCCGCGTTGATCGGCTGGAAAACTGGACTCTATCAAACCGCACGTGGCTTTATCTCGCGCCCGCAATCGTCATGTTGGCTCTTCAAGGGCATATTCATCGCTGCTCTTCAGCTTTTGGCGAATTGGCTCAATGCAATTTGGGTATTGAGTACGCCTGGTTACGAACACGTCCCCAAAAGTGATCTGATACTCCTCTGGTGCTCAATGCCTAGGCCTGGTTGGTTACCCGTCCTGCAGATCGGGCTACAGCCCTTCAAAGAGATAGGCGTCTCCGCAGTCACGTCTGCTTTGCTCGCAGAAATAATTCTCCAAACTTTCTCAGCATATTATATGTTCATGACTATCAACTACGGCTTAGAACATGATTTCTACAACGGACGATTGGAAAGTACTGGAATGGAGGGTGCGGCACAATCCATGTATGCCGGAGCAATGCTGTGGCTCATTGCCATGTTCGTACTTTTTGCCCAGTTTATGAGTGCGGCACTTGTAATCAACAGGATGCTCAAGTTCGGCAAGGTTGTTATACCAAGATGGCAGGGAAGGAAGCACGAACCGTCGAACGTTGTGGAGGAGTTGGCAGCCCAGTTCAGCGAAACTTTCGCATGGCTGAACTTGGCAGCTGACGGCCTGCTCTATGAAGAAACAACATTTACACGAAGCGAGAGATCGGGCTACACAACGCATGGAACTATGCCTGCTCAAAAGCGAAACCATCAAGCCCCCCCAAGTGTATTTCTGCGACTCTATGCACCCACGGCCATCGGCATGCTTCTTCTTTGGGCTGCACAGTGGCTCTTTTGGAGTGGGTTTATCGATCTAGGTTCACAGGAGTACGTATTCACACAGAACTATGAACGAGTCCAGAAGCTGACCGGCCACAGTTTCTGCCCCCCTTACCTTGGAGTACTCACATTTGTCTGGATTTCTGTTTCGATAGTTACCGGTTTCATGTCTGGATAAGACTTCAACAAGTTTCGCAACAAAGCGAGTGTTATGCCAGCGCTTTGTACCACGATATCTAGTTTGGAACACATTGGTTACTGTGCTGTGCTAAACACATTCTCTCAAACCAGTGGATCATGTTGCATATTGATTCTGCTAACCAGACCCACGCACCTCGGACAGATCGATAATTTACACTGCGCGAGGAAATAAAATGCAAAGCCAAGGTATAGAAGATCGTGAGGTCGACATACACCAAAATCTAAGGTACCCTATTTCTGCCCGTCTCACCTCCAGCCTTGATTCCTGATTGGGACCAGTCGAAACGCTGCTGTACTTCCCACTTGCGGTGCATTTAGTAGAGTTTTGTCTCACTAAATTACATTTTACGTTGAATAAGCCTCCGCGTCACACCGTTAATGATTTCGCAAAGGTCTTATTGGGGTTTGACTGTTGCGCGGGGGGGGGGGGGGGGGGGGCGTATGATCCACTTTCGAGTTCTGTAATTCCGTATTGTTCCGCGAATATTCAGTCTCTTGACAACTGTCCCGTTTGTGCTTTATCTTAGCCAGATTGTACCGGAGTTTAAGCACGTAGGGATGCTTTGGCCATACAGCAGCTTGAACAAGGGAAAGAACCTGTCGTACGCTATCTCTACTTGACGGAACTTGCTCCAACTGACGTCAAGTTTTCCAGGAGTATTTGCGAGTGGACCGTGACTGAATTCTTGGCTTCTAACACACGCATCTCGATTTCTACTATGTAGATGTTGTTATTGATGCTGTTACCTACGTATATAGTTGAAGCGTCCCTAGCAATTGATCTTATTGCACTGTTCTTCGAGCCCGACGATGTTCTGCAGATGTTTCTCTTTCGTATAACAAACATTCCCAAGCCGCTTGCGGTTTAATCCCAACCTTGTGTAGCTATTTCGTCTCTTAACGGATGCAAACGGGGCGATGAGGATCGATGGTGATTTCGTGCGTGGAAAAGGCGACCGGGGGGAACGGTCTGTCGATTCTGCACATAATTCGGTGGGGAGAAAGTCTACATTTGGGCACATTATCGCAGTGCGCCTCAACGGGCGAATATGCGTCTGTGTGCCAATGAAGAGGCTCTTGGAGGAAAGACGGAACATTTATTAAGGGTATGTCTTCCGCAGTTGCAAGGCCGCTATGCCGTAGCGGCTAATGTATTGAACGGCTATCGATTGCTGTCTGCTTCCTAGGGTCACGTTGGGCTTGTTCTGGCTGTAATTGAAACCAATTAGAGAATGTGTCTTGCGATATGTCCAGGACTTTTAGTAGTACTGCCCTGCAAATAAAGTTCGCAGTCGGCATCATCTCTTGCGCCCTGCTATTTCTGTCGATCGCTCGGTAGCAGTATAATAATGCGCCCTATTGCCTGAGTGGGGTTTGCCCGGCAGGTTGCTTCTCGGTAATAATTGGATAGAAGTGATACTAAAACCATAATAAGTTTAAATAAGGAGTACGGAGTACGGAGTATGGAGCTCGTCGCCGGTTGTGTTGGAAGCTAGGAATAGACGATGTTTACGCATACGACGTAGAAGGACGGGGGTTTACGATTTCCTTGCTCTCAAATTAACAGTTACTTCTGATTGAGAGCCTTTGGCTTCCAATCCCTTGACCGTACTGTTTGCAGTTGAAGCGTGCACCATTTGGTCGACGCAATATTCCGTAGAGTACTCCGTATCTCATCCATGGATGGTCCCGAGTCAAGTCCCTTCCCTGTCATAGCGACACGTTTCAGTGCACCTGTCTAACCAGAAACAGGACGAGCCAGCCACCCGCCCAGCCCAAGCGTTTGAGGGCGCCTCGGCCCCGTGGGCCCGTTTTTCCCAGTGACATTTCGTTCCTATTGTGTTCTGGTGTACGGATTACTCCGTATGTGTTACCACAAAGTCAAGAGCGGGCTACATCAATGGTATTTACGTCGTAGTAAGGCGTCGAGGTGTACGGAGTCCGGTGAGGTACGTTAAGTGTTTTGATAGATGATCATATTCATGTCGAATTTGCAAACAAGTTCGTAGACAGGTACAGTTTCGAGGACAACGGTATGCAGTGCTTCGCAGGCGTTCGAGCTGTTGCGTTTCTTCGTCAGTGGGTATCGCTGAGAGTCGATGGATTCGTCCAATGTTAAGGATAGCAGGCATGTTTTCGATTATCCTAGATTTAACGTTAGCAAGGGGTTTCGGCTTGCTGATCGACAGCAGAGTTGGCATAAAGATTCATAGCCAGTGAAAATCATTGGGTCGCCGTGTCGACTCGGACGCATCGAAAGTAACGAGTGATCGCGCAACAATATTGAAGACGACCCAGCCAGCACCTCGCAATTCTGGTGGTCATTCCAGCATTCGGCCAGAGTTGAAGACCCCCCATCTGATCTTGGCACTATCTCGCTGTCATTACCAATTCGATGGCACCGTATGCATTCTCTCGGCATTTTTCAGGGGCAATCCGAAAGTGTCGAGAGAAACGCGCAAGAAGGTGTCGCGCGCTTGCTTTTGAAGGGGCTCATACTCGTACGAAAGCCGGCTGAATAAGGCGAAGCCATCTGGTGTCGAATCAATTGTGCTTCGGCGTAGCAGATCCACTCGTAGAGACTGCGCATTGTGCGGTCCTGTTAGTTGCCATCCGACTCTTGCTGGCGTCCTTGAGGATGGCGCTTTTCGTGGACAGTTGGTGAAGCGGCTGCGATCCGATGGCTTAATTTCTGACACGGGCCGCTAAACGGACGCTAAAAACAGGCTGTGGGACCGGAGGTTTAGTCAGCTTGAGCCGCCTCTTGCACGTGACCGTACCATATTTCCGATGTTGCGTTGGTGACGGGTTCATGCGCCTATCTTCTCCGTCTTCATGCTTGTTTTTTCTACTTGGCGCGTATAGTTCTATTTATTCATTAACCATTTGGGTGTTGTGTATCATTGCAGGCCACCCCTAGCTCCACCACGCACGGCGAAGAATCGGGTATTCTCTTGGCTGGCAGCCGTGTATTTGCGCATTTTCGTATTTTCGGACCAGAGGCCATCAACCTAAACATGGATAGTTTCAAGCATGAAATTTACCGGGTACGCGTAAGCATACCCCGTTGACGTCCTCAGATCACCGGAGGGTTACAAATCTTCAGCCAAAACAGAAGACCCCTGGACGGGCAGTTCGAAACGAGCTACCGATCCCAAAGGCCCCACCCGAAAGCTTCGGTGCTCCTGTATTTGACAGCGTCAGACCTCCCGGGATCCACAGGGCATCCACCGACGCGACAAGATCCGTTGCAGATGATCTCAAGAAACGCCGAGTCTGGGCAGCGCCGATTCAGGGGCGGCCGTCCCATCCGATCAACAGGTATAAAGACGTCTTTCCGGTCTTGTCTGCTGTTTTCTCGTTCTTGTTCTATAGCCGGTCTAAATTCGATTCCTCTTGCATTCCTCCATTCTGTATAATCCTTCCCTTCATTTGTGCTGGACACGTTCACTTTATCCAATCATTTTATCATTTTAACGTTTATTTTTTTCCCCCAACAATCTTTTTTTTGGACAACATGGTTTTCGCACGCTCCATCTTCACCTTTACCGTCCTGGCGGCAGTCCCCTTGGCCTACGGCCAGGGTGTGATCCAGAGCGCACAGGGAACCAAGGGTTCCCCGGCCAGTCTGAGCCTCCAGGTTAAGACGGGCGAAGCGGATGCGAACATCATCAACCAGGCCGAGATCGTCGCCAACGTGGTCAACGAGTGTGGCCGGACACTTTTGGGCGGCAACATTGACATTGGCGAGAACACGGAGGAGCAGCTGGCCAACAACACGGTCACATCTGTGACCAAGGGCAGCACTGTCACGGTCAAGATCGCCAAGGGCAGTGCCAGCGGTGCAGGACCCTACACCTGCAACCTGGACCTGACCAGCAACGGCAACGGTGCGACGGGCCAGACCAACCTCACTGTCGCGGAGACGGACAGCAACGGCTCCATCTCGCTCGCCGTGACGCTGCCGACGAACCTGGCTTGCGTTGGAGGTAAGATTCTCGGGACGGCAGACAGTCACACCCATATACACGATGCTAACATGCAACAACAGCCTCCACCGGAAACGTGTGCACGGTCCGCTGCTTCAACAGCGCCGCTGCCGGTCCCTTTGGCGGCTGCTTCGCAATCAAGCAGACCGACACGACTGCCAAGACCAACACCCCGGACAACATCGAGACCGAGCAGACGGCTGCCGGCATTGCGGCCCAGGTCGCGGTGAACAAGGCCGATCTGAGTGCGGCGCTCGAGGCCAATGCCATCTCTGGCTCCACCGAGGCTGAGCAGGGCCTGGCTGCCGTGAAGGCGCTGGTCAGCGACAGCACTGCTACCGCTACTGCTGCTGCTTCCACGTCCACCACGAAGGGCACCAAGACCAAGGGCACTGGCACCAAGGCCACTAACTCGGCCAAGGGCAACGGCTTCAAGGGCTTCGGTGCCGGCTTCCGGGGCAACGGTGCCAACAGCGGTGCCAAGGCTGCTGCGCCCAACGGCTTCCGGGCTGCTGGCAATGCCAAGCGGAACATGCGGTACGGCAAACGGTACGTGGTGCCGGCTGTTGAGGTTACCGAGGACAACTAGTCCGACAGTAACGGTCTGGGGCAAGGGGGGTTTTCTGGCGTGTTCCGTGTTCCGAAAGAGCGTTGGGCACAGCTATGACTTTGTATTGTAGAGAGGAATCCTGACCGGAGGGAACGCAAGTCTCTTTCGGTCGTGGCAGTGTCATAAAATAGATCGTGCGTGTCTTTGTCCATTAACGTTAATTGATGTGTTGGAATCATGATTGCTGGTGACATTAAGAATACGGCTGTCCCACAAATAATTCCTCTGTTGTGGTTCGGAAAGTAATCTATAGGCTGTGGACAGCCCACAATAACCGGCATAGCAAAGTCTTTGTATCTGGGAATATCGATGGTGCATCGACAAGGAATATGGGGCCAATCTCCTTGTAATTTGGCAATCCCACGAGATCCACAAGGACGGGCTTGACAGAATGCCGTACTCCGTACGCACCGGCAGTTTAAGTTGGACCCACACAAGACATTGACATACTAGATCGATGGTAATAGACGCGAATTGTAGAGCATGATAAAGGCAATCTTGATTGGGTGAATTTAGATTAGAAGGCGTACAGAGTAATATGTAAAGAATTGAATTACATTTCTAGTTATGTGCCATTGTTCTACTGGAGATAAATTCAGATATTCTCTGATAAATTCTACAAACCCCGAAATATAATATAACATAACAATGACAAAAGAACAACACAAATTAATTGTTGATCCAACCAATGATGGTAAAAACCTGCATATGCGATGATTTTATAACTCTGAATTGAGCAGATTGTATTATAAATGATGGACAAAAGTAATCTCCAAAGGAAACCTATCAAACTTTATTCGCAACTGTAATCACTCCGCAACATGCCGACGTCCTGTCCATCTTCTACGTCTACGCTCCCCGCAGCACCGCGTCCACCACCCTGCCGATGCCCAGGACCTTTTCTTCCTCCAGTTTGCGACACACAATCTGCACGTCCACGGGCAAGCGCAGGGCGGCCATGCGGGCACCGTGTTCGGTCCAGATAGCACGGTTGGCCGTATCCATGGGATGGCCGGACGGCAGCGGCCGGCTGTCGTCGTCCCAGGGAGCGTCGAGGTCCTGGGACACAGCCGTGCCGGCGGGCAGGACGAGGGCCGGGTAATCAAGCACGTTCCAGACCTTTGTATAGCCGACCCAGCCACAAGAGCCGTGCGGAACAGCGGTGTGCGGCATGGGTGGCATCAGGATGGCGTCGCAGGCCGTGGCCGCCCAGCGGTCGAGATAGGCCTGCTGTAGGGCCATCTTGCGGCGGTTGAGCTGCCAGTAGTCGTAGACGGAGATGGCAGGTCCACGGTCGACGAGGCGGGCGACGTGTGGGATAAAGGGCTCGCCGCCGAAGGCAACGTCGCGACGGACGTCCTCGCCACCGTCGGCGCTGTAGAAAGCGTCCTGGAAGGTTAGTTTTCTCTTTGCTGCGCTTTCCCCTCGCACCCCCACTCACCATAACGGCAATTAGCTCTGCATGCAGAGAGGCATCCCATTCGACAATGACGTGGCCAGCTGCACAAAGCTTCTCGACCGTCTCGTCGAGCACGCGGGTGATGGGCGGATGAGGACGGACGACGCCGTCGTAGTGCAGGACGCCAAAGACAAGCGGCCGACTCTGCACATCGTCGTACATGGCGGCGCGCCAGGGAAGCGGCGCACAGCGAGCATCCTTGTCCCACGGTCGCTGGCCGATGACGGACTCCATAGCCAGCCGGATGCTGTCGAGACTGCGGGCCAGCGGGCCAACGGACGAAGGCACGTGTTCCTGACCGTCGGTCGAAACGGGCACGCCGCGATAGGGAAGACGAGAACTCTGTGACGTTAGCAGGAGAAGTGAGAAAGCCATTAATACAAGCTGAAAGAGCCAAACAGCACGCACACTCGGCTTCAGGCCATACAGACCCAGCATGTGGGATGGGATCCGGATGCTGCCCCCAATGTCGGTACCCCAGCCGAGAATGCTTCCGTGCGATGCTAA
The DNA here is from genome assembly GCA_001455505.1 of Leptographium lundbergii. Lineage (NCBI taxonomy): Eukaryota > Fungi > Ascomycota > Sordariomycetes > Ophiostomatales > Ophiostomataceae > Leptographium > Leptographium lundbergii. The sequence goes on from LDEF01000104.1 coordinate 21,642, forward strand.
AAGGGCAGACTCGCCACCGGTAGAGCCGCCAGGAGTGTAGGCCTTGTCGACGGGGTTGACGGTCAGCCCAAACATGGGATTCTCGGTCTCGCACCACTGCGGCTGTCAGTGGCATGTCTGCCCGGTCGTCTGGTGTTCTCGACTCCTGACGCACCATGATGCTTTGTGGCAGGTTGGTCTTGGCCAGGATGACGGCCCCTAGAGACCGGAGTATGGCAACGAGGACGCAGTCGGCTTTGGCGGGGGCAAACGCGCGGCCAACGTAGCCAATGGTCGAGTCGTGGCCCTGGACGTCGAACTGGTCCTTGAGCGTGACGGGGACGCCGTGCAGCGGTCCCACTGGGTTGCCATGGGAAGCTAGGTGGCGGTCTAGCTCGACGGCCTGCTTCAGGGCGTCGGCAAAGATGACCTCCGTAAGACTGACTGGTCAGTATGGCCGATAGAGCGCGAAAATGCAAAAACGTCATACCAGTTCGTCTCTTCGTGTGCCCTGTATGCTTTGGCAATGTAGGCCCTCGTGACGGCTTCGGACGTCAGCTTGCCGGAAGCAATGCTGGCGGCGAGTGCTGCCACATCGTCCTCGTCGGTGATCGCATCGGAAGTAGGGAAGGTGGCAAACGGGGTCACAGCGTCGGCCCGCTGCTTCTGTTTGCGAGCGACGACTTCCTCCCACGGCTGTTGGTCGCTCATTCTGCCGCGATTATGCCGTTTGATTCTGTCTGATACGCTTCCGCACTGCTTCGATGTGTTTTTGGACGGTCCGACCTGTGGTGGCAGATATGCATCTATGCGGGATGCATATACACAGGCATCATAAAGCGGGTGTCCCAAAGCGGGCGTCCAAGCGGGCGATTAGCAATCTGCGCCCCCCAACCAGCGGGGCAGACACCCCTGGCAGAAAGTTGGGCCGTGGCAGAAGTGGGAGAGGCTGGCAGAGCTGGAGTGGTGGAGTGGGGACATACAGGCGGCTAGCCTTGACGGCGTCGTCGCGCAACCTCGGGCAGACGTCTCGATATGAGAGATGGCCGGTTCGTACGATTGTCATACGTCGCACGTTTCTTGGAGTGGGAAAGAACTGTGAGGCCGACGCGGACGATTGCGGACGACTACCATTCGACGTGATACATAGCTTCGGTAGCTTCCGAGTGGACACGGCTTGACATAGGGCCTCGCACTGGCTACCTGATAGCTCGACACAGCTTCTAGCTCGTACTGGCTACAGCTCGACTCTTCAGACTACAGTCCAACATGACGACCAAGACGAACACTGGCGATGAGAACTACGACGTGTGTGTGGTGGGAGCTGGCCCGGCAGGGCTGATGCTAGCGTGAGTTTTGGGAGATGAAGAGACAGCGACACGTTTCTGGAGGACAACACGCTGACACGCAACAGGGCTGTCCTCTCGCGGCTGGGCATCAAGACGACCGTGCTGGACGAGCGACCAGACCGGACGGCAGTCGGCCGGGCAGACGGGATCCAGCCCAAGACGATCGAGACGTTCCAGATGATGGGACTGGGCGACGAGCTGTTGCGCGACGGCGTGCGTGTGCACGACATCTGCATCTGGCGGGGCGACGACGCGGCAGCGCTGCACCGGGTCTCACGCGAGCTGCACTACCCGGCCGACGTGCTGGACGTGTTGCAACCATATATTCTGCTGTGCCACCAGGGCATGATCGAGGGGCTGCTGCTGGACGACCTGGAGGACAGCGGCGGCTTGGTGCAGCGGTCACACGTGTTTGAGTCGTTTGAGGGTCCGGGAGCGGGCGGCAGTGGCAGCGATGCAGGCGAGCGGCTGCTCCGGGTTCACAGCCGACCATCAGGCACGGCGGACGCGCCAGAGCTGCCGGTCGTGGCGGCCGACTATGTGGTGGGCTGCGACGGGGCGAGGTCACGTGTCCGGGCGCAGATCCCCGACACATATGCGCAGGGCACGCCGCACCGGTCGACCTGGGGCGTGCTGGACGGCGAGCTGGACACGGACTTTCCCGACGTCTGGAGCAAGACGGTCGTGTTCTCCGAGGCGCACGGCACGGTGCTGATGATCCCACGCGAGCGCAACATGACCCGGTTCTACATTGAGATGAAGGAGGAGGAGGGCGCCGAGGAGAGCACGACGGAAAAGACGGAAAAGACAGACGGGGCCACGTCCGCCCAGGCCCGCGTCATGGCCCAGGCCCGCCGCGTGCTGGCGCCCTTCCGACTCGGCTGGCGCACGGTCGAGTGGTTCGGCCACTACAGCGTGGCCCAGCGCGTGGCCGCGCGCTTTGCCGACCCGACGCTGCACGTCTTCATCGGCGGCGACGCCAGCCACACGCACTCGCCCAAGGCTGCCCAGGGCATGAACACGAGCGTGCACGACAGCTGGAACCTGGCCTGGAAGCTCAACCTGGCCGTGCGCGGCCTGGCCACGCCAGCGCTGCTGGCCAGCTACGAGGCCGAGCGCAAGAAGATTGCGCTGGACCTGATCGAGTTTGACTATGAGCACGCGAACCAGATCGCTGCCGGCGACGCGGCCGCGCTCGCCGCCAACTTCCGCACCAACATCCGCTTCATCGCCGGCGTCGGCGTCGACTACGGGCTCAACGCCATCAACGAGCCCGTGCGCGAGACCGCGACGACGGCATCTCGGTCCAGCGACGGCGGCCTCGCCCAGCCCGGATGCATCCTCCCGCCCGCCAAAGCGACGCGCTACATTGACGCGAACCCTGTCGACGTGCAGCTCGACGTCCCCGTCCTCGGCCAGTTCCGCGTCTACGTCTTCGTGCCCGACGTCGTCGCTCCCGCCCAGGCTGCTTTTGTCGGCGCCCTCAGTCGTGCCGTCTGTGCCGATGGCTCCGTCCTGGCCGCGCTCTCGGCGGCTGCCAAGGCCTCGTACGCCCGACAGCCCCGGCCGGCCCGCAAGAAGGACGTGTTTGTCCGCCCGGAGCGCTACACTGCCGTCAGCGAGCTCTTCACGTTTGCCCTGATGACGGCCGCCGACAAGGGCTCGTTTGAGCTCGCACACCTGCCCTCGTTGTTTGCCCGGTCGCCCTGGACCGTCTACCTCGACGACGTGGCCGCCATGGACACCCAGGGCAAGTCCTGCACCGGCAAGTGGCTGGGCGGCCTGGCGGCCGACGAGGTGGCCGTCATGAACGTCCGGCCTGACGGCTACGTCGGCTCCATCCGCCGCTGGATGGCCTCGGAAGAGACAGGCATCGAGGCTGCCCGCTGGCTGGACGCATACTACGGTGGCTTCCTGCAGGCATAGTGGATTCCATAGAAGAAAGACTCTGTGCAGATTTCAAATCACGTGTAAAATGAATCGAGTATAGGGAGTACCGAGTTTTCCGTCTAAACAAGTCGCAGACCCGGAAACAAGTGATGACTAATCAAATGTCCGGAAACAACTGGGTACGGTATCTGTGGATCGCCACAAGTGGGAGTCTGATAGCAGGGCAATGGGTGGAGGAGATAAGATGTCGTATCTTTGGGAGGCATGGCAGTGCAACGAGCTGTCTGGGTGGTAATCAAGTGCAAGGTAATCAGCCTACCATTATCACGACCTAGCAACAGGCGGTTTCCCAGCCTTCCGGCCTTGGCCGATGGTAGCTGTTTGCAGTCATGGGCAGACGTCGGGTGGATTAGTCCTTTTGGAGTAGGCTCGGATGCACGTCTGACTACTTAGGATACTGCCGGTCCTGTTTCGGTTGACTCTTGGTCCTGCAGCTCTGCACGTTGATTCTTCCGGTGTACATTCTCTGGCCCCTGTTGCTCACCATCTATCCCCTCCTTGTCCTCTCCACAATGTCTGATTCGTCCATGGACAAGTCGGCTGTCGTCCAGCGGCCGTCGACGCCACAGTCGCAGACCCGCGGCACCGTTGACGTGGTGGACGACCCGGCCGTCGAGGCGTTCTACCACGACGCCGTCAGCCAGTCGTACCGGCTCAAGTCGGAGCTCGTGGCCGAGCACATGGCCGCCATCGGCATGGGCAGGTTCCAGTGGTGCCTCTTTGTCGTCAACGGCTTCGGCTGGATGGTCGACAACTTCTGGTCGCAGGGCATCAGTGCGGCCCGGCCGCCGGTCGCCAACGAGTTCACCGGCATCGTCCACCTCAGCTTCAGCTCCGTCGCCTACTATGTCGGCCTCATCCTGGGCGCGTCCTTCTGGGGCACGACGGCCGACATGATCGGCCGCAAGCCGGCCTTTAACCTGACCATCCTGCTGGGCGGCATCTTTGCCTGCGCCGTGGCCGGATCGCAAAACTTTGTCACCTTTTGCTCGCTCTGGGCCGTCATCGGCACGGCCGCCGGCGGCAACGTCCCCGTCGACTCCATCATCTTCCTCGAGTTCGTCCCGCAGGCGTACCAGTGGCTGCTCGTCAGCCTGTCGGCCTGGTGGAACCTCGGCCAGCTGATCGTCTCGCTTCTCGCCTGGGTCTTTCTGGCCAACTTCGCCTGCGACGCGGCCGACGCGCCCTGCGCCCGCCACACCAACATGGGCTGGCGCTACATGATGATCACGCTCGGCGGGCTCGCCATCGGCTTCGGCCTCATCCGCATCTTCGTCTTCAAGATCCCCGAGTCGCCGCGCTACCTCCTCTCCAAGGGTCGTGACGCCGAGGCAGTCGAGTCGGTCAACTACATTGCCCGCTACAACGGCGTGCCCGAGACGCTCACGCTCGACATGCTGCAGGCCATCGACCTCCAGATCCACGGCATCGCCCAGGTGGTCGACGAGAAGACGGAGGCTGTCGCGCCCATCGCCCCCAATGCCCTCACCTATGGCCAGATCCTCAGGGAGAGCCTCAAGGACTACAACAGCCAGAGCTACAAGTCCCTGTTTGCCGGCCGCAAGATGGCCCAGCACTCGTTTGTCACCTTCCTGGTATGGCTCACCATCGGCATCGCCTACCCGCTGTACTTTGCCTTTATCACGTCGTACCTCGAGACCAAGAAGTCGTACCATGTCAACGGCTCACTCAGCCACACGTACCGGACCTACTGCATCGTCTCGGCCGTCACGATTGTCGGCCCGATTGCGGCTGGCTATGCTGTCGAGACGCGCTTTGGTCGCCGCTGGATGATGGCCTTTTCGGCTGTCCTCACCGGCATCTTTTTGTTTGTCTACACCGTCGCCAAGACTGAGGCTGCCGACATTGGATTCCAATGTGCCACTGGCATTCTGGGCAATTTCGGTGAGTTTCTGTGTACTTCTTGCACTCTTCCTCCCTTTGCTGACAGTCCCAGAATACGCAATCATGTTCGCCTATGCCCCCGAGTCGTTCCCTGGACCTGTCCGTGGCACTGGCACCGGTATCGCGGCAACGTTGCTGCGTTTTGGCGGTCTGTGCGCCTCGCTCATTTCGACGTACAACGGCTACTCGACCGCGCCCATCTATGTCAGCGCCGCCCTCTGGATTGTCGCTGGCGTCTTCTGTTTGGGTTTGCCGTACGAGACACACGGCCATGCGTCAATCTGAGGTCATTGGTTGGTTGGATTGGGTGTTGGATTAGTCATCATGGCTTTGTGCTCAAAGTGAAACGCGCATAGTAGCCGACAGTGCCGTACTGTGGTCGCACTGTAACGTTTTATCCGTTCTTTTACTCTTTAATCCGTACATAATCTGTATTTTACGTATGTATCTCTCGCCACTCTGTGACCCACAGTACTGCAGAAATCAAATACACGAACACAGACTTCCACGCTATGATTACGGAGTAGGAATCCGTCCCCTACCCCTGCCATTAGCTCTCGCTCCTCGCTCTGGCTCTCCCACTTCCGAGCCAAGGATGGGACAGGCCATCCGCCAACTGGCCCACAGCCCACAACATACATAGCTTTGGAGAGATAAAGCACAATCGGCAAATGGAGATGAATCCACAGCGGCGACAGCGCAGCGCACGGCAGCAAATCCGCTGGCAATGTGACACGCATCAACATTGGCCCGAGACGATTTTGTGGCAGCCGTGGGGTAGTGTATATATTGTGTGTGTCGGTTTCCGCTTTTGGACAGCTTGAGGCGTTTGCATTCTCACCATTTCTGTGATATCTTATCATTGTGCTTCGTCCTCATAGCCACTACCTTTTCCTGCCTTGTCTACCCTCCTCTTCCTACCCTCCTACCCTTCTCTTCCTACCCTCCCAGCCTTCTCTTCCAATCACTCTTCTCCATCCTCCACCGCCATGTCGTCCACCAATGGCGCCCTCGTGCCGCTGAGCAAGTCAGCCCTCTTCACACCCCTCACCGTCGGCCGGCTGGCCCTGAAGCACCGCATCGTGCAGGCGCCCTGCACGCGCATGCGCTGCGACGTCGTCGACGGCGTCAACGTGCCGGGCCCGCGCATGGCCACGTACTACGGCCAGCGCGCGTCCGACGGCGGCCTGCAGATCTCCGAGGCCACCGACATCTGCGCCAACGCGAGCGCCTACCCGCGCGTGCCGGGTGTCTATACGCCGGCCCAGCTGGCTGGCTGGCACGCCGTGACCGATGCGGTGCACGCCAAGGGCGGCCTGATCGTGGCCCAGCTGTGGCACACCGGCCGGGCGTCCGGGTCGGTGCTCCGAGGCGGCGAACGAGGCTGGTCCTCGGGCGAGCTGCCCATGGCCGGCAACTACCTCGACGGCTCTTCCTGCGCCGACGACCCGCCGCGCGCCATGACCATCGACGAGATCCACGGGCTCACGGCCGAGTGGGCGGCCGCGGCCAAGCGGGCCGTCGACCAGGCCGGCTTTGACGGCATCGAGATCCACGGCGCCAACGGCTACCTGCTCGAGCAGTTCCTGCACGACAACATCAACAAGCGCACCGACGCCTACGGCGGCTCCGTCGAGAACCGCTGCCGCTTCCTGCTCGAGGTGCTCGCCGCCGTCTCGGCCGCCATTGGTGCCGGCCGCGTCGGCATCCGGCTCTCGCCCTTTAACTACTTCCAGGACACCCACGACAGCAACCCCAACGCCCACTGGACGTACCTCTGCAAGGCCCTGGCCGCCCTGCCGGCCGACCAGCGGCCAGCCTACATCCACATGTAAGCGCAGCGTCTTCCCGGGCTCACCTCCGTCGTTGTTCCCTGCTAATATCCCAGGATCGAACCCCGCTTCGACGAGGTGCTCAGCGAGCAGCAGAAGCTCGAGGCACTCGCTGCCTACACCTCTTCTGACGGAAAGGCCGTCGCGGCTGCCGAGAAGAACTCTTTGACGCCCTTCCGCACCATCCTCAAGGCTGCCGGCATCCCCTTCCTCGCCTGCGGCACCGTCACGCGCGACACTGCCGCCGGCATCGTTGAGGGCGGTGAGGCCGAGCTGGTTGGCTTTGGCCGCCAGTTCATCTCCAACCCCGATCTGATCAAGCGTCTGAGAGAGGGCCTGCCGCTCAACGCCTACGACCGCTCTACGTTTTACGGTGCCGACCCGCTAGAGAAGGGCTATAACGACTATCCCGAGTACAAGGCATAGGTGTGAGAGGAAAGAAACTAAGAGATCTCTAAATTAAATGGGCTGTTCTGAAGCAGATGCACTAGACGAACAGTTTTAGACGTGGTATGACGGGTTATTCTGATAAACAAAATTAAAGTTACATTCGACACTGTTTTCTGCTTGAGCCTGTAGTTTGTAGACATTCCTATATATCCAACCTCGTAAAGAGAAACCTATCCAATTCAGTTGCCCATCCAAGACGTTTATACTATCGAATAACCAAATCCACAACATCGACAAAGCCACCCTCAGTACGCACTTTCTCGACCCGCATAAATACACGCGGCAGAGGCTTCACATCCAGAACCCACTCGTCTGCTGGGCCGGAAAAAGTATGGCCAAATGTCGGCTTTGTTGTAAACCAGGCCTCATCGCCCAGTGTCCAGTAAAGACCGTCCGCGTTGGCTTCTGCGCCCTTCTTACTCCTGACCGGGACAATGCCAACAAGGAGTGAGGAGGCGTATTGGGATTTGTTTGGAATGCGGCTGAGGTATATGTGAAAGCCCCTGTCTTTGCCACGAAGGTTCAACGGCAAAACACATATGTAAGAAGACGTGCTGTCAGCACGTATGCTGTTTTGACGTGTCCACGCCCTCCCTCTTCCAGAACGTTCGAAATTGTACTCCAGCTCATTATCAATAATAGCAGGGTCAACCAACGTTCGACGAAAGATGATGTCGTCCGGTTGCGAAGTGAAGGGAGGCGGCAACCCAATTTTCAAGGATTTCTTCCGTTTAGCGAGCATGGCATCAGTCATTGAATCTTTCGTGTGCACAACTGTGCGCCCTCGAACCAAAGAATCCAGGGAATAGCCTTCTAGCGGAATGCAGACTGTGCTGACCAAATCTCCTTCGTGGCCGCAGAGCAGTGCAGCGTACCAAACACAGCGGACCTGCACGATCTGCAATAATTGAACCTTGCGGAGGCACCGCTGTATACTGGGATACACGGGTAAGTCCAATCGTATTGTTGTATTGTCGAAAATGGTAGGAGGTCTGGCGTTGTAATAATCAGATAGATAGAAGTCGGATGAAAATGGAGTTGGGACAAACAATCCAGAATCCTCGAAATCCCGGGGCGAAAACGCAAGCAGTCCGAGCGTCTCCCGATCATCGGCCTCTTCCCATTTCGGGGACGTGTCAGACCAAACTTTCTCTTCCGGATATAGCCAGGAGGGCGTTTCAACAACACCCCCCCACGCGAATATTGTGTGGTCCTCGGGATATGCCTGAATGATGGCAAGCTGCAGCCTCCGGAAGGCCTTGTGGCCTTCTCCATAAAGCAAGGGCATGTTGATGTCGAAGATACCGAGGAGGCAATAGGCAGTGTCTTCTTTGCGAGTGGTTTGGCGGCGCGAAGCCCAGGACATTCTCTGGGCGATGCTGGCTGTGAGAATGTCGTGGCCAGTGAGGTACTTCTCGGCGATACGAGTAATGGATGCGAGCAGGCTGCATAGTTCTGACTTGCAGCCAATGTACTCCCAGTTCTGGGAGTAGAACCGGACGATCTTGGGCGCAACCAGCTCCTGAAGAGTCCAGCCACGAGTAAACCAACGGCTGTTCTTGATCTTGGATTCGAATTCAGGCTCATTTTTCTGGCGAGCTGTGACCGACACGTCGGCCAGGTAAGCATAACAAACAGTAGAGATCTGGTACCAGCGGAACATGGAATTGATTGACTCGGAGAGCTCGGCGCTGTCGCTCTTATCGATACAGCACGTGTCAATCCAAACCCAATCGAGGCCGTCCAGGATCGCCTGCTGGCAGGTATTTTTTATTTTGTTCCATCCCTCACCCGTCCCAGGCAACATTGTCTCGGCGTACTTGACCTCCTCTTTTCCCCAAGTGTGGGACAAGATTGCGAACGGCGGAAAGTCATCCTCGGACAGGAAGTATTCCATCCGCAGGGTGCGGGCATTAAGAAGTCTCATGATTAAAACTGACTGATTTGTTTTTGCATAATGCACATTTCTCTGTGATAATCTGTACAATCCCATTGTATTTATCTTCAGCGAAGCTCCTCTTGAAACAGGAGCCCAACGGAGTTGCTCAGCCACACTCCACCCAGGCGCATCATGAAACGTTTATTGGGCGGCAAACCAAACCAGGCGCGTAAAGTGGAATCATTTCATCATTCATTGGACTACCCTATGTTTGCCTTGACGTCCTTTGGCGCGTCCCAATGGTCCTCTACATCCTTCCACATGTCATACGTCAGCAGCCAGCGCGCGACGCCGTGGTAGCGCCACGGAAAAGGATCGTCGCCGGTCTCGTCGGACACGGGCAAGACTGGGTTCTCCTGAGCCAGCCATTGGCGGTCGACCTCATCGTAGTGGGCCATCTTGGCGTCGCGGGCGATCTGATCGGGCCCATCGGGCATGTGGTACATGTGCTGGTTGTAGGTGCCGCGCTGGACGACCTTTTCGGTGCGAGCCCGCCGACAGGTCTCGTAGACATTGAGGGCGTGGCGCTTGGCAGCGGCCGAAGTGTCGGTGAGGCGGGCGAGACAGAGGCCGAGCACGCCGGCGTCCTCGAGGGCCATGCCGGCGCCGCTGGCCAGATAGGGCAGGGTGGCGTGGACGGCGTCGCCGGTGAGGGTGAAGCTGGCGGTCGGATGGGACCATGCGGGCTCGAGGCCGGGCCGGATGCAGAGGCGCCACTTGAGCACCTCGGCCTGGGCGCAGAGCCCGAGGAGCTTCTGGATGCGCGGGTCCCAGCCGGCGTAGAGGTCGCGCATCTCCTGGGCGGTGCCGGTGCCGGTGGAGGCCAGCTGGCCGGGCGGCAGGTTGTCGGGCACGAGGAGGACCATGTTGAGCTGCTTGCCGCCGCGGAGGACGTAGTTGACGGCGTGGGCCTCGGGCCCGACCCAGTAGTTCACCTGCGGCGTCTCGACCATGGCGCGCAGCTCGGGGTCGTCCATCATGGCGGCCGTGTCGAGCAGCAGGCGGTAGGCCAGGTCGCCGGTCGGCGTCGGCGGATCGGCGTGGCCCACGAGGACCTCGCGCAGCTGCGAGTGGATGCCGTCAGCGCCGACGACGAGGTCGCCCGACACGGTGTCGCCGCCGGCCAGGTGGACCGTCGCCGACGACCGGCCGTCGGCCTCGAGCACCGTCACGTCGACGGCCCGCGCGCTCGTCTGCACCACGGCGCCCAGCTCGACGGCGCGGTCCAGCAGCACGCGGTGCAGGTTCGCGCGGTGGAAGTCCCAGAAGACCCCGTTGGCCGCCCGGCCGTAGGCGTGGTAGTCCATCGAGGCCAGCCGGTTGCCCTTCCAGCCGAAAAAGTGACAGGTCTGCGGCCGGGTCGCAAACCGGTCCAGGCGCTGCTCCAGGCCCCAGGAAAACAGCACGCGGGCCGAGTTGGGCAGCACCTGGATGCCGGCACCGATCTCGCCAATCTGCGATGCGCTCTCGAGCACGGTGACGTCGTGGCCGGCCAGCAGTACGGCAATGGCCGCGCCGAGGCCGCCAAGGCCGGCGCCGACAATGATGACCTAGAGGTTAGAGAAGATGAGACGGATGACTGTGTTAAGGACGAAATGAACACACCTTCAACTTGCTCGATGCATCACGCTGCACCTGCTCCTGCACACGATATTCGGTTGCCATCTTGCTCAGACTTGCTGTCTCTCAGGGCCTTGCTCATCACCAGCAGCTGTCCGGTATATCACCGGTCCTCTCCCGCTAATTGGCCCTGTCGTGCCGTCGGACATATGCAGAGCTTCTGTATAGCGTGTGAGCTACCACTGTGGGCTACTGCACCACTGTGGACTACTGTGGATTACTGCACTGCGGATACTGGCCTGGGAACCGGCCACTCCAGATAGCTGACAAGTGGGAGCGATAACCCTCCACTCCCCCATCCTTGATGCCCGACGGCCTACTAAGTCCGCCGCTAATCACCGTCGTCTTATACCCGCCAGCAGCAGTGAGCTCCTTTGAGAATCCCCAGCGCCTTGAATCCCCAGACAACAGACAACCAAAATCATGTCCAAGGTGAGCTAGCCTCTCGCCTCCATCCCGACGCCGCTGACACCCCAGTTCTCGCTCAAAGGCCGCATGGCCCTCGTGACCGGCGGCGCCCGTGGCTGTGGCCTGGCCTTTGCCCAGGGTCTTGCCGAAGCCGGCGCCGATGTGGCCGTCTTTGACGTGCTCGACCCCGTCGACGGCTTTGCCGAGATCGCCACCAAGTACGGCGTCCAGACACGGGCCTACAAGATCGACGTCACCTCGTATGACGCCCTCGAGGCCGGCTTTGCCCTGCTCCGGGCCGACTTTGCCGGCCGCCTCGACATCCTCGTCGCCTGTGCCGGCGTCAACCAGCACGTCCAGTTCCTCGACACCACGCCGGCCAACTTTGACCGCCTGCTCGGTGTCAACGTCAAGGGCGTCTACTTCACCGCCCAGCTGGCCGCCAAGCAGATGATCGCCAACGGCACCAAGTGCGGCAGCATCGTCCTCGTCGCCAGCATCGCCTCCTACATGGCCATCCGCTCCCAGTGGTCGTCGGCCTACTGCGCCACCAAGGGCGGCGTCCGCGCCATGGTCCCGCCCATCGCCGCCGAGCTGCACCAGCACGGCATCCGCGTCAACTCGGTCAGCCCGGGCTACGTCCGCACCGAGATGACGGCCCCTTTTCCCGACCTGCTCGAGAGCTGGAAGGACGAGATCATGAACCACCGCGTCGCCGAGCCGGACGACATCAAGGGCGCGGCCGTGTTCCTCGCGAGCGATGCAAGCATGTGAGTGTGTTTGTGTGCATTCAGATTGAACTCTGCTGACAAACAGGTACTGCACTGGAACCGACATTCGCGTCGATGGAGGCGTGACCAAGTGGTAGCTTAGTAATAAATGATAAATGAACATCTGTGTGACGTAGCAAACGAACCACGAGTGACGTATAACTGTATACGTGAGAAACTACTCCACCAAACAGTACAACTCTTTCTATCATTGCACCGTTTATATCTGACCCAACGCCCATTGCCCGCCTACACAAAATAGCGAAACCTCACATCCTTCACTCCCTCCAGCTCCTGCGTGTCCACCTGCTCGGCCGTCAGCCGAATGCCCTGAGCTCGATCCCGCCTGCCGTTCTCGGCCCTCATCCAGAGCCCGAGCCAGAGCGTGAAGCCGATGCAGACGAGGTTGCAGCAGGCCGTCGCAATCAGCGTGGGCGCATACCGGGGCGCATACTCGGTGCGGAACGTGGCCGCCGAGAGGATGCCGGCAATGTTGCCGAGCCCGACGAGAAGTCCGGTTGTCGCCGCCCGGGACGACTCCCGCAGGTTGTTGTTGTTGTGCCAGCTGTGAACGAGGCAGCTGGGGATGTAGGCCCCCGAGCAGAGCAGGAAGCAGGCAAAGTAGGCCACCGCTCGATGCACCTCGGCGTCGATGGCCGCCAGGATGACGAGCCCGGCCAGGCTGATCAGCAGGCTGCCGACGATGTGAAACGTCCGCTCGCGACGGCGGTCCGAGCTGTACGTCACGGCCAGCAGCACGACGAAGCCGGCCACGTTGGGCGGCACCGTCAGCAGGTTCGTCTTGACCGTGCTGTAGCCGAGCCGGCGCAGGACGAGCGGCAGAAAGTTGGCCGTCGTCGCAAAGGCCACCGGGTACGTGAAGCTGATGACGCACCAGAGCACAAACTGCCACTGCCTCCAGGTCGTCAGGCAGGCCCGCAGGTCCAGGCGCTCGCCCACGGCCGAGGAGCCGTCCCGGAGAGAGCGCTGCGAGGCGACCGCCCTCTCGTCTGCACTCAGGAACCAGGCCGTCTGAGGACTCGCTGGCAGCCATAGAAAGGCAGCGAGGCCAAAGAGCACGGTCATCCCACCTGATCGGGTTAGAGGATAAAGTGAGGAGAGGGGGAGCAGGGAACCCAGACGACTTTCGCAATATGCCAGACCAAACTCACCCTCAATGATAAACAGCCACTGCCAACCCTTGACGTGAGGATCGTCAATCTGAAAGACGCCAAAGGCCAGCACGCCAGAGAAGGCTCCCGCCAGCAAGGCACTGCTAAAGTAGAGCGCAATCCGGAAGCCCAGCTCGCCACGTGTGTAGAAGAGCGTGAGATAAAAGACCGTCCCGGCAAAGAAGCCGGCCTCAAAGATGCTGTCGTCCACATCAGTACGGTCTTGCCAACGCTCGCCCACATCAGTACGGTCTCGTCAACACTCGATACCACCCACCTCAGAATCAGCCGCACCACCAGCATACTGGCAAAGCTGCGGCAGCTCACCTGGATCAGCGACAAGGCCCCCCAGCCGGTCATCAGCACCGGCAACACTGTCCGGCCAGAGAAGTGCTTAGTCAGCAGGTTAAGCGGTAGGTCGAACAGGCCGTTGGGGATGTAGAACAGCAGCACGAGCAGCGAGTACTGCTCGCCGACAAAGTGCATGTCCTTGCCCATGCCATCGGTCTGGGCATTGGCCAGGTTGCTCTGACGGTCAGTGGGTGAGAGAGAGTGTGTGTCTCTGTGGGCAACCTACTCGGTCAATGGAGTTGAAAAAGTACATGGCACTGAGAAAGGGAAGCAGCCAAAGGTCCATCTTGCGGACTGAATGGTCAGCAGGCGTCACGGAGGAAGGTGCGTCTTGCTCTCGTACCGTATGCCCGCTCGAGGGCGGGCGAAAGGATGACCTGGCTAATGTCGACAGCCGAAGCCGTGTCCGTAGTGGTTGTGTGCTTCTCCATGGCGGACTGAATGCTACTCTTCCTTGTCACACGGTCTCACGCGGGAGAGCACAGCTTTATCCGCGTCCTGTGTGCTCTACACGGAGGTGCGTTGATAAGCAGAAGTGGAAGTGGGGATGCCGATCATCTGCACGTCTCACAGGATATGATTGCAATGTTGCAGTTCTGTTTCGTAGTGCTACATGAGGTATGGATGGGCCCCGTCTCCCCGGAATGCTATCCCCCCTCACGCAGACACCCCTTCGGCCAGCTTGGCCTTGAACAGCTGCGCCCGGCCGTAGGATTCGGCATACGACGCGCTGACGGCGGCCTCGACGGTGATGGGCGGAAACTTGACGGCGTCGCCGGGCGCCAGACAGGTCGGAATGCAGTCGACCACGTAGTCGGGATTGCCCGAGATAAAGACCGGGATGCTGTAGCGCTCCTGGCCGGACTTGTTGATGACCCGGTGAATGTTGCTGCGGTACCGCTCGTTTGTCCAGCGCTGCATCAGGTTTCCGAGGTTGACCACCAGCGCGCCCGCGGTCGGCTCGACGTCGATCCACGTCTGCGAGCCGGCATCCAGCACCTGCAGCCCGTCGACGGTGTCCTGCAGCAGCAGCGTGATGGCGCCAAAGTCGGTGTGGGCGCCGATGCCGCGCGCCAGCTTCTCGTCCGCGTCCGCCGGCTGCGACGGGTAGTGCAGGTAGCGCATCGTGGCCACGGCCCCCTGCATGAAGCGGCCAAAGTAGTCCTCCGGCAGGTCCATCGAGAGCGCCAGCGCGCGCAGCAGGTCGTCCGCCAGCCCCAGCGCCGACCGGTAGTAGTCCATCGAGGCGGCCCGGAAGCCGGCCAGATCACCGCCCAGGGCAGCCGGCCACTGGTTCGGCCCGCTGTTCAGCCGTCGCTGCACAAAGTACGGGTGCGTCTCGGCGATCTCGTCGCCAATGTAGAAGCCCTCCTTCAGCTCCGGCTCGGTGCCCTCCTCCAGGATCTGCGACCGCAGCATCTCGTAGCCGCGGTTCCACGTGTTGTTGTTCTTGCTGACGGCGTCCTTGTCGGCCTGTGAGAGCGCAAAGAACTGCTTCACCGCGGCCATGACCGCCTTCTGCTGGCTGAGTGGCACGCTGTGGCCGACGATCTGGAAGAAGCCGTTGTGCAGACAGCTCGCCCGGATCTGGTCCACCACCGCCTGCTTCTTCGCGGCGTCATCCGAGTAGAAGCCTGCTGCGGTTAGCCAGTCGGCAGCAACGAAAATCTGTGTACTAGAGAACCAGACAAACCGGAAAAGTCAATCAGGGCAATCTGGGCGGCCATGGTGACGATGTCAGCAGCTGTGTTTAGAATGTGTGCCGTGATTCTACCGTTTCCGTTGTTGCTGTCGTCTGTCGTTTCTGTCGTATAATGCACCACTCGAACTGTAATCTATAGTACCTGCATCCGTACAAGGCTGCCGCTCTAGCGCTCTCTTAACGTCTCGCGAGCGGCTGCGGTCCGCGGCATATCCTATATCGCATCCCCGTCCGGTGGCAGTCGGAAGGAAGAGTGGGGGAGCTTGGCAGCGCCAAAACGTACGATTTAGGCCGGAAAGCTGCACCGACAGCACTAAGTCCAGGCCTTATCGTGGGAGGGGAGCCGACGAGAAGTGGGGAGTCTAGTCGACTTTCATCAGCAAATCGAATTACGGAACAGGTTGACGGGTAGACTCGGCAGAAGATACGGTTGGTGTATTCAAGTGAGGATGAGGTGGTGATTCGGCTATCTGAGTTGGAGAGTAGACTGCTGCAAGAAGGAAAAAAGATAGAAGAGAGGAGAAAAAGGTGAAAACGAAGAAAGCAAGAAACGAGAGAAACAGCAAGAGGAAAGAGCGTGTAGAAATCTAGAAAGACAAAGGACAAAAAGACAAATAACAGAGTCACGACCCAAACTCCAAACAACCACCACCAACTACAACCACCACCACAACAACCACACCCACAACAACCACACCCACAACAAACAACCACCACGCCATGTTCCGCTTCCTCGGCCTCTCCCAGGACGCCTCCCCGGCCAAGCCGCCGCCCAGCCGCGGCCTCCCGGCTTCCTGGTACCGCAGCCCGGCCATGTACGAGCTCGAGCGCCGCGCCGTCTTCTCGCAGCGCTGGCTCCTCATGACGCACGCCCTGCGCTTCGCCCAGCCCGGCGACTACGAGTCCTTTACCGTCGCCGGCTTCGCCTTTTTCCTCGTCCTCGACCGCGCCGGCCGCATCAACGGCTTCCACAACCTCTGCCGCCACCGCGCCTACCCCATCGTCGACAAGCCCTGCGGCCACGCCGCCGTCCTCGCCTGCCAGTACCACGGCTGGTCCTACTCCTTCCAGGGCGGCCTCGCCAAGGCGCCCCGCTTCGACGCCGTCGACGGCTTCGACCGCGCCCAGCACGGCCTCCTGCCCGTCCACGTCCACGTCGACCGCGCCGGCTTCGTCTGGGCCAACCTCGAGGCCGGCCCGACGCCGTCGGTGCCCTGGTCCGACGACTTTGCCAGCGTCGACGCCGACATGGCCGGCGCCCACAGCTTCGCCGGCTACCGCTTCGACCACCGCTGGGACATGGAACTCGACGCCAACTGGAAGGGCGTGGTCGAGAACTACAACGAGTGCTACCACTGCCCGACGTCGCACCCGCTCATCGCCGGCGTCTCCGACCTCACAAAGTACACCGTCGAGCCCAGGGCCGGCGCCTTCCAGCACACCATCGTCAACAAGGCCGAGTCCGACGGCAACTTTCGCCGCTCCATCGTCTACCTCTACCCGTTGACCTCTATCACAGTCACGTGAGTATTTGTGTGGAGCGCGTGTATTTTGTGTGCAAATATGTAATATACGAGTGTTATGTTCATATACGTACATGCGTATACAAGATATGCATAACTAACTCCTCAGCGACAACTTCTTTTACATACAGCGCATGGTGCCCACATCCGCCACTACCACGCGCATAGAGAACGACGTCTTCCGCCACGAAAAGGCCACAGACGCCGAGTTTCAGGCCATCCTCGACTTCTACCACCAGGTCCTGGGCGAGGACAAGACGCTCTGCGACAGGGCCCAGGCCAACATCAACGCCGGCGTCTATGTCAACGGCGAGTTCCACCCGCAAAAGGAAAAGGGGCCGCTCTACTTCCAGGACACCGTCCGGACCCAGGTCATGGCCCACCGCGCTAAGGAGGAGAAGCAGGACGGCCGCGAGATCTGGCCAGCCACGCCCAAGATCACCGGCGAGATGAAGACGGACAAGCTCGAGGAGGAGGAGCGCTTTTGCGCCGGCCTCGAGGCTGCCGGCGGCTGTGCCGCTTCCAAGCCAGAGCTGGCCTGGTAAGAAGAAGAGAAAGAGCAAGAGCAAGAGCAGAGCATCAAAGCATCAGAGCGGAGCATCCAAAATCAGTGTATTTCGTGTATCGTAGTAAAATCAAAGCCAGAGAAAAGTGTCATCTCATTCCTTATTCAGTGTCCATGTTGCCATCCCAGGGAGAGGGAGAGTAGGAGCGGAGGCCTTCATACTCTTGGGGCTGCTCCCCGCGAAGAGGTCGTTCGCGTTCCGACATCGCCTCGTGCAGCCGGCGGTTGGTCTCGGTCTGCAGCTTTGCCGCCGCCTCGACGAGAGCCCGGATCGTCGAGCGCGTATGTGCTTGCATATGCATGTGCAGATGCGAGTGCAGATGCGAGTGCAGATGCGAGTGCAGATGCGAATACGCATGCGTCTGCCCGTACATGTGCTCTTCACTCTTCTTCCCCTTGCCCATCTCCATCTCCCTCTCAGCCTCCGCTTGCAGCTGTTTCATCTCCTCTTCCTCTGCCAACATGAGGGCCGTGCGGCCATTCCGATCCTGCCGGATCACATCAATGTCTGGCTGCACCAACAGCAGCTGCACCACGGCCTCCGACCCGGCCTGGATCGCGTACATCAGCGCTGTGCGCCCTTTGTTGTCTGTGCGGTTGACGTCCACCACAATGTTGTCACCGTTGTCCCCATAGTCGCTGTCGTAGTCGTCCATGTCCTCATCCTCATCCTCACTACCCCCAGTCACATTGTCGCTCATCTGGCCGTCTGCACTCTCAGCCTGGCCCGACAAACTGCTCGAGGACCCCTCGCCAAAGTTGCCATAGCCACCGTCCTCCTCATCCTCGTCCTTGGCCGAGTTGGTTGACAGCAGCAGCGACGCCACGATCACGTCGCCATTCTGAGCTGCAATCGATAGCGGCGTGCGCAGCTCATACGTCGGCAGGTCGGCGTCCGCAACACCGTGGCGCAGCAGCAGCGCCACCACGTCCGCATGGCCGTAGAGCACCGCCTGCATGAGCGGCGAGCAGCCGACATACGAGTTGTCTGCCCAGAGGTCCTCGTCCACCGTGTAGCCGTAACGGTCGACCCGCCCGTCCGCCCCTTCCGGCCTGTCTTGATCGTCGTCTTCCGGCTCTGCCTCGTAGTCGTCCTCGTCATCTTCGTCTTCATCCGCCAGCAGCAGACGCACAATGTCAAAGTGCCCTCCACGGCATGCGTGTGTCAGCGGCGCGTATCCGTCGCAATCGGGCAAGTCGCGCTCTGCCACCATCTCGGCCGTCGGCCGCATCTTCTCGTCATTTTCAAACTCCGCCATCAACATCCGCACAATCACAAGATGGCCCATACCCGCGGCTAGCGAGAGAACCGTACGGCCGCGATATTGAGGCGTCAACGGGAAGCCGCCGTACGCCAGCAGCTGGGCCACCACGGTCGTGTGGCCATTCTGCACGGCATGCCACACAGGCGAGCAGCACCTGTGGTCGCGCGCGTCCAGATCTAGCCAGCCGGTGCCGTGCCGGTCATTGTTGCTGCTGATGCGGCGACCGCCGCGGGGATTGGCCCACGGCGACGTCAGCACCATGGCCAGCATGCCCGTGTACCCTCGCTGGCAGATCCAATGCAGCGGGTACATGTTGTTGGGGTCACGAAGACGACCGGCCGCGGTCGGCGTCGACTCGCTGATGCCGCTCACCTGCTGCGCCTGCCAGATTCCCTCGCGGTAGAGCTCACGGAGCAACATGTGGTAGTACAGGCGCCGGCAGAGCATCAGGTTGTAGAGGGAGTTCGTGTCCATATAGCTGACCACATGGTGCAGCAGCTCGTTGGGCAATGCCGTCAGAGAGTACTCCATGATGTCGGGTGTGAACGACACGATAGGGTGATGGGCAGATGACGCGTTAAAATGGGGCAAGTCTTATTGGGGTGGCTCGAGGATAAAGGTGATTGTGAAAAAGCACGTTCAAAAGGAAGAGAGAAATGAAGAGGACGACGGGATTTAATAGCAAAAACAGGAAGCGGGAGAGAAAGGGAAGAGGAGGAAAGAGTAAATGTTCAGCTCAGTAGAAGGAACGGCCGCCCATGCCTGCCAATTCGAGCCACACGGGCGGGGACAAGGGCATTTGCAAGGCGGGCAGCATTTTGGTGGTGACATAATTCGATGATGGGCCCCAAAAATTACACGTCAACCTTCCCCCCAACATGACATGCATGCAACGCGCCATGGACGAACGCGGGACAGAGGCTGGCCTTGGGCGAATCACATTGGCATTCGTGGGAAATGTCGACCCGGGGTGGCAGCCAAGAGGTGTGCCACACCACTATTCGGCCTCCTCAATGGGCTGCCGCAGCGTTACAGCCAGCTCCACCCGTTGGCCGTCCACGGCTCTCCCTGGAGGCCACGACCTGCAGCCAGGATTCGTTCTCCCACCGGTGTGATATGCCGTCCGGCGCTCTCTGGTCTGCCCCATGACCTCGAGTCGTGCCCGATTGGGGCCCCTGTGGCCGATTGCGTCGTCCAGGTCGCGTCTGCTTCGGCATCTGTGCGTCCCAGCTGGCAGGCGAGAGCCAGCTCCAAAGAGCTGCAGCATGTCCGTCTATTCCTCCTTGGGCAATTCGGGCCAGAAAAAGGGGCTGCGCTCTGCCCGGACGCCTTTTGCAGCAGCGGCCGTCGAACCCAACGGCCAGGCGGATCGAAAACAGGTGGTCTGACCTATAGACTGTTTCATCTGCGGCGCCTCGTCGTGGCATCTTTGCGCCGAGTTGCGCGTCTGCATGAGGCGAGCAGCCCAAGCCGTCAGGTTTCCACAGCCGCATACACGGCCACGGCAAGATCATCCCAAGCGCCATGTGCGGTATCTCAGTGAACCGTCCTGCGGGTGCCGCTTGTGCTTGTGTCTGTGCCGCCTTTGAGCGTGCCCAGAGGCATTATTCAAGCACCGGAGCGATGAGCCACGCAGTACAATGTAAGGCTGGAACGCAAGGCTGGTTGGCGCACTCCTTATCTTGCAGGCAACGGCCACGATTGTCCTGAGCGAGAGGAGGATTGGGTCATGGCTGAACCGGTGGCCCCTGAGTTACCACGTAAACGTATTGTCCTCGAAGACCAGTCGCCTTTCCCATCAGAGCTGAGACTGCACATCCGGATGGCCGCTCGGTCCACGCCTTTTCGCTTCGGCGATCGACTGCAGTCGTTGTTTTGTACTGGTCTGTTGTCTGGCCCCTTGCTGAAATAGCCCCTGTCTTTGTCCCCATCGTCGTGCTTTAGCACCCAAGACAACTCTCGGCCGTGGTCCTTAACTTGCGCCTTCACCCACCGCGGCGCCTTCTCTCCCAGGCGAACCGTCGCGTCGCATTCTCCATCCCCTTGGAGGCGGTAATCCAATTCGGGCCGGCCATGGTCGAGGTCGAACAATGTGCTGGGGAACAAACTAAAAACGCCCAATATTGTAGACGGTGGACACAGTGTAGATACTGCCGATACGTCGATGGCAGCCTGATAGTTTCGGTGGCCAAACCACACAACCGTTGCAAACGAAGCAACAAAGCCACTCCCCACAAATAAGCGCGAAGCTACAACGGCCGCGGGGCCGTTGGCCCGTGCCCTTCTGTAGCTTTAGCGGCCAAGGGCAACTTGGCACCAACAGTCCAGCACCTCAATTCCGAGCACAACAAGACAAAATGCGTCCCCAAGCCGGCCAGCGAGCTTCCGGTAAGCTTGTGGCACCGGCTCGCTGCACACCCTCGCGCGATGGCTGAACCAGGGCTGTCCGCATGTGACGTTATTGACGACAACAGAGAACCAAGCAGGTCAGTTGGCTCCTTCGCGAGGCGTCTGTTGCTAATTGCGTATCGCCAAACACAGGCTGGACAATGTCCTTGATCCAGAAACCCTGCCCGAGAGCTTCCGACTGCGACTGGGATACATTCTCTATCCTTTGGTCTGCTTTTCGGCGTTCCTCTAATTTGCATGCAGAGAGAAGCTCTCTGGCGCAAGCATTTTGCCGCATTCGCTACCGGTTGACCTCGATGAAGTTTCGGTACGACTACGACACTCCTCTACCAGCGACCAAACCCGTGTTGACGAGCGATCTCAGAGCAACCGACGAGAACGAGATGAACTCGACGACAGCGAAGCACCACCAGATATCACACTGACCTCGACCTTCTCAAGATCCAACATCGGAAGATGAATAGGCAAAGCTGAAGCAGGAAATGGGTTGTCACGACCAGCTCGTTGCCGATGGAGGACGGCCGTGGTATGCACAAGGTTTTGAGGAACCCTGGAGAGCACCGCGATTTGTTGCTGGCCTGGCAGCCGTACCCAGAAGCACTTCCGGACGCCTAAAATGTGTTTGAGCGGCAGCTGCTACGATGGTCGCAATTTCGCGAGTGGCAGGCCAGGAGGAGACAAGAGTTCGACGGACGCGTTCCGAGTACACCGAATGGGCCAAACGATTCCTCTCGAACCGATTCTCCTACAGGGTACCCGTCGAATTCCAGTATGACGACGATCCCAAGCGACAAGACCACCTGACCACCTGGATCGAATACCTGACCAAGGCAGTTGAGCTGGCAGGGGCAGCCGTACTATCGGCAGCAGACGGATGGCTGGAGGCGGCCCAGGCCAAGCTTGGGGCTGTCAAGCGACACCACGACCTCATATTCACCACCAGCACACATAGTTACCGGGAGGACAAACGGAACGCGGAGCGACATGCTGTTCTGCTGCAGTGGATACGAGAGCAAATACCGCAGATCCAGCGCGAGTCGGAGCAGCCTGGGTAGCTTGGGCAGCCGGAGGAACCTGAAAAGGCTGGGCCAGAGGAGAAGCCCCACAAAAGACAGAAACGCAACAGGGAGTCCGCTCTCTCGACGCTGGGCACGGCTGCAGTTCCCCGGAGATCCACGAGGAAAAACACTCGCAGTAATAGCCCGACCACCTCAGAACGGCCAGCACTTTTCAAACCCGGTCCAGAAGGTCCCGACAAGTCCCACAAAGCAGAACCGATGGCCGAAGGCCCCGCAAGTATTGAGCAAATTCGTCGCAGCTCTCGGCTTGTGGCCGCCAAAACCCATCCAGTGTCGCCACGGTTCCACCAGGCCTTCGACCACGCGACAGTGACACACCAGCACCTGTACCACCTGTCCCCAGGCAACACCGCCGTCAGACAGAGCGTGCGTGTAGCACAGGAAATGGCAGCCATCGCGCCCAGTCAACACGGAGGAATGGCAAAAGAAAGGCGGGGTACAACGGCAGGGAAACCTACTCATGCATGCGTGCAATGGAACCATGATATTGTGACCACTCACCACAAGTGTGGCAGCCTGTCCAAATGCCAGCACATATGACCTGATATGCGCCGAGTTCCGGAATGCACTGTTCTGATGATGCGGTGGGGTTTACAATGTATGATCTACCCTCTGCTCCATGGCTAAAGACACGTCCCTATGGCGGATCTGAACAAACCCCCCAGACGCCCAGAACGTCTCGACCTGCCGCCTGCTCCTCGAACCGCCGCACTCGACGGACGAGCAGTCCTACACAAGGCGGTCCGAGAAGCGTGCAGAGGACAATGGCCCACATAACGACGAGAAACACGTCCGACTCGCCCGGGTCCGTCTCCTGGCCAAAGACGCCGTGACTCTGAGCCACGGCCGCGATCAGAAAGCCAATCTCGCCCCGGGGGACCATGGCCACGCCAAGGATGGCTGCCGGGTAAAGCGACAGAGGCTTTGGCGCATTGAGCAGCATGTTTCTCCTTCTGTGGTTCTCCTCGGGAGACGGCAGCGTGTCTGTATCGACCCTTGATGAAGCTGGAGGCTTGCGTGCGTGCAACTCCACTCCGGTTCCTTCTTCTGGGCCGGCTTTAGCCGCAGAGGTAGAGGCCTGGTTTGACCCGCTTGTGTCTTCGTGTCCGCTCTGCCCTGTCTCTTTGGTACCGGTCTCTGATGTTTTCAAGCGCCGGCTTTTCACGATGCTGCCCTTCCATGTCTCGAGTCCCGGGAAGCGAACAAGCCACAGCCCGCAAACGAGCTTGCCAATACACATCAGAACGGCATATACGATGCCCTTCCACACGATCTCGCCCGCAAACATCTTTGTCACCGGGACAGAAAAGCCAATGGAGGCAAAGAAGAAGGGCTGCAGCACCCACTTGGCCGCCGGGCGGTAGTAGTGGTCAAAGATGTCACAACCGGCCGTCCGCGGTGCACCATCTCTGGTGCTGGTGCTGTTGGTTGAAGCATCTCTGTCCCGCACCAATCCGTGGTCGTCAGGCACGGCATCGTTGCTGCAGTGCGGCACTTCCGAGTCCCACCAACTGACAATGGCACCGGCAACGTATGCGGCAAACAGATTCGACGTCCCGGCATAGCTGGCCCCGGCCACCATGGCTACGAGGAGTGCTGTGTGCAGCACGAGCGCCGTTTCGCCCTGTCGAAGGAGCCAGCTCATGCGGGTGTCCTCATGGGCGGACCGCCAGCCGTTCAGAGCTGCCGTGGCCGGCTGCACGACGAAGCGGCAGAGCAGCACGGAAACAACAGCAAAGGCGACCGAGACCAGCACGGGACGGACAACAGTGGTCGCAGACACGTTGGCGGCGCCGATTGAGCGGGGACCCAGGCTGGCAATCACCTGCACCATGACGAGGCCGACGACGTCGTCCAGCATGGCTGCGCCGGCCAGCACGACGCCGAGCCGTGTGGTTGCGAGGCCGCTCGTGCGCAGGACCGTGAACGCGGTGCCGAGGCTGGTCGAGCAGAGTGCCGCGCCTGCAGCAAAAGCCGCCAGCGGGGAGGTGGATGTGCCATGGCTGGCGACCAGGCGCAACAGCACAAACGAGAGCCCAATGGGGGCTGCGATGCCGCTGGCTGCAACGCCCGCCGACAGGGCAATGTTGGCACGAAGGGAGGGAAACGCTGTGGACAGGCCGCCTACACAGTAGATGGGCGTCAGCAGGGCAAGCTTTGCATTCTGTTGGGGGGTAGGGTGGTTTCAGATAAGAACCTGCAGCCCAGACGAGCCCACCTTCATAGACCAGTAGGATCAGCCCCAGGTAGCCAATCTGCACCACAAAGTTCTCTGCGTCGAGCGAGAGGATGCCCGCGCCCGGAGTTCCCCAGGCCATGCCGACGAAGATCTGGCCAGCGAGGCCACAATAGAGCAGCGCATCGAGCGCCCAGTTCAGGACATTGAGCAGCAGCAGGAAGGACGTCTGCACGAGGATGACGCTGATTGAGGGCTCCTTGTACGCAATTGCTGCAGCATATATGGTCGACATGCCGAACTGCAACGTCTGGGACGTGTTGGCGCCCAAGATGTGTTTGGGGAGAGTTTGGTGGATGTTTTTAAATGACATTCGCAGGATTATCACAGCACCGTTTGTATACTGTATGCAGACTGTGCACCACACTGCTATCCTGCGCGATTTGCACCTTGCTTCGAATTCCTGTTGATGGATATTTATTTGCAAGCATCCTCCCAATCAAGTTTGAAATCTCACATCAACAATTCAAATGGTCTCATTTCAGTACTGGCCCATTTTGACATACACCCCAAAACATCCCATTTCCGGGCTTAGACTTACGCTTACGCGTAGTCGTGTTCCATCCAAATGCATCTTTCATTGTCTCTGGATCTTCCTTGCGGGCACTGTCTTCGGCCATGACCTCGTACGCAGGCTCAGGCGTTGGCACTCGCTCTGGATCCATATCGTAGTCAGAACCTGGCTAAGGCTCAGACTCTAGAGAATCAGATGTAGCGCTGTCTGCATAGGATACATCTTCGTCAGCCTCGCCGAAAACACGGGAGCCTTTGTTGTTTTCCTCGTCAACGATGCCCTCTTCATAATACCGTTAGCTGTCGTGCTAGTCGTTCCTGTGCCTTTTGGACGTACCACTGAAATTTATACCGACGAAACCCTTGCAAATCTCGGCACCTTTGCTCAAGACATCAAGCTGCCGGACAAGTTGGCCTCTTCGAGCCTGGAAATCCTCCGACTCGCCCGCAATTCGAGCCACGAGATCGGAACTCATCTGGTACACCCCAATTGGAGACAGTACGTTGGCCAGAGCTGATACCAGGCAGACTTCGATGGCCTCAACCGAAATATCGTCGATGAATCGGTTCACAGCGATCTAGATTTACACCTCGTCAGCTCAGCTTGCAGTTTGAAACACGCTCACCGCACCTTGTAGTACGCCTCCATGTAATCCAGAGCGTCCCAGGCCGCCTGGCGGTTCAGATTCAGCACGGCGGTGTTTCGCATGATCGCATCGATTAGCTGTGATCTCTTGACCGCGCTTGTCGAATCGTCAGACGACGTGCCCAAGACATCCTGCACTATCGAGGCGCATTCGTCTTTTTTTCGGTCCTTTCGAATCTCCTGAGCCTCGTGAGCAAAGCCGTGGTCGTAAGTGATGGGATGAATTGTTTGGTGGGACTTTAGAATCTCGCTTGTCTTGGCTTCGAGGACAGCCATGATGTTGGCCATCTGAGGATCGACGATCCTTTGCATGAGCGCATTGCATGTCCCAGTATCTGCAATGTGTTCGACAACGGTTTTTAGAAACGATCTGCATGCCCTCCAAACGCGGCGAACATGATCTCGCGTGAGCTCTTCCCAAGGACTGGCCTCTTCGTGGAACAGGTCTGCTACAATCATTGGGTTAAACAGGCCAGGTAGCTCTCGTCCCCTAGACCTGCGCATCTTGGTCTCTATGCGATCGACAAATTCACTTCGAGTGATCTGGACAGTGCCCCTGGAAGAATGCTTCTTGGCCGGTTTCGTCACAATGTTATGGCGCCGGCCATTTTTGAGGAGATCATAGGCAAATCGTGTATTCAGATTCTGCACGACTGCACGAATTCGTTGCTGGTAGCCGTAGTCCGTGTCCACATTTTGAAAGAAGCGCTCATTGCAGTTTGCGTCGACGGCACTTGTCACAAGTCTTTGGAACGATTCGCTAACACTCATCAGATACAGCTGCTGCTCCGACAGGGTGATTCGGGGCTGGCCCAGTCTTTTCAGGCCGTCGTCGCAGGCGCTGCGTTTGGCTTCGATCTCTTTTACCAGACTGGGTAGCTCTGAGCCGATGTGTGACAGTAAAACCTTGCTCAGACGGCGGCGCAGTTGTTCGATCCCCAGAATTGTGCTAGGAAGCTGCGCCCAGATTCCACCGAGGAAGAAGTCTTTCTCTAGCGCGTTGCGCTGGGTCAGCGTTCCCTTTCCTCTATCCGAGTCCGAGTCCATGTTTCGTAAAACGTGCCAGCCGAGACGGAACTCGACCTCCTGATTCTGAGCCAAGGACGCATAGAGAGCTTCGCTAGACGATCCTGCGTGCAAGGTGTCCGGTTTTGTGATGACTCCCAACGTGCGGTCACCGTGAGGGTCGGCTGCACGAGCCATTTTGAGCACAATCTGATTGGCAAAGTCGTTTTTGGCCGAAACGACGGCGAGGATGATGCTTCGGGGCTGCTTCATGTAGGACTGAACAACATCCTGGACCAGCTCCACATCAGAGGCGCTTTGGTTCTTGGTCTCCGAATGAATGAGTCCGGGTAGATCCACAATCGTCAGGTGAGGACGATCAGGCCCCGAGATCTCTACTCGAAGGATGTCTTTGGAGAAGGCCTTTCCATGTGTGGAGATTCCCATGGACGATTTTGCTTCTTCAAGCAAATCTGGAAAGTGAACCATTTCCGTGAGCTCCTCATGGAAGCCGGCCAGGCCCGCCTTCTCCGAATCACTCCGGGAGTGATCGGGGATGATGGAGATGGTGGCGCCGGCTTCAGGGCTTCTGCGCAAGACGAGCTCCGTGGGGAAGCGGGTGCACAGGTTACCCTTGACGGGAAAAGGCACGCCAGAGATTGCTTCCAGCACCGAGCTCTTGCCGGACGACTGGTCACCACAAACGATAATCTGTGGCAGCGATACAAGGTGGTTGATTCCCTGCGACCGAAGGCTGTCGATGGTGTCCATCAGATCAATACGATCCCCCGAACATAGGCCGTTCAAGTCCGCAGACTGGGACCCGTCGAGAAGCATTTTGACAGCCGTAGAATGATCTTACAGACGCGAAAATGGTTGGAAGCTTAAGCTAAATGGAAATCAACGATGTCGGTATCGAACAATCACTTTTAATATTCGAAACAAGCATTACGACACACAGTAATTGTCAGGTATGGGAATTCGCCACACTGTGACCTTTCCGC
>LDEF01000105.1:0-54292 GCA_001455505.1 Leptographium lundbergii
CGCTTATCAACCACGTTATTACTCCGTACTTTATTATCTGATCATCTGATAGCACAATCAGATCCTAGAGAGGCAAGGCGCCCGGACCCACGACGACTGCTGCAGCACGGGCGTAAGAATTGAGCCCCCAATCGATCACCGTTGGCACTTCCTTTACAGAGGAGACGTGTGGGGGCCATCGGTAAAGAGGAGAAAGAGGAAGCGGGAAAGCGATGCGGGCATAATACTGTTGGAGACTAGCACGTGGGACGAGCGATCTTTGTACGCTAAATACGGCCAGCCATACATCTTAGGAGGCACATATAATTGGATGATAAGCAAAAACCTGTAAACAACATATCTGAACATCCGGATGGAACTGGCAGGTGTTGGCCTGTGTTGTCGACAGTTGTGGAAGCGTTGGCGTATAGTACGTGGGGGATGACAAAAAAGGACGACTGTTGGCAGGGATATTCAATCCAGCAAGAGGCAGACGTGGCCGTCGTTCTATTATAGGCGTCTCTTTGTTTGGACTTCACCCTCATAGGCGATCCAGGCACTACGTGGTGGGCCGATTTTGTGAGCATCTAGCCAGAAACATCCTGGCCAAACAAAGTCAGGGTAAGACGATAGCTCCAGCCTGTGCCGCGTCTTTTTGAACCATCGCCATCTTGAGGCTCGTATCAACATCCGGATATCCCTCCAACAACATTACAACAGCAGTCCAATGCAAAGCAGAATATAAACAGGCCGAAAAGACATCTACCTTCTATTTTTCCCGCTGCGGCCAGTGGGCGTCCTCATTTCTTTGTGTAGCTCTGTCCAGTGTTGGCTGTTCGTTTTCAAAGGAGCCGTTCATGTTCATGTTGTGCTGTTCGGATTGGCTAGTTCGCCTAGGATAGCAGCAGCTGTTCCACCTGCCTATATATAGAGTTGTGGCCGGCTTCTCCAGACGGAAATCTCAATGCTCCCCATCCTCATCATCTACATAAAGAACAACAACACTCACCAGCCACGATCGTATTCGTCTGCCCAGCATGTCGAACCACAACAATCTCAACAACAACGAGGCCAAGCGGCAGAAGTTCGCACAGTTCATCCGGACAGGATGGAAGATTTCCGAGGCAGAGAAGGAATACATTTACGTGCACGAGTGCGTTGTACACATTCTGGGTGACTTTGAGGCCCACCATATAAACGAAAAGGTCTGGGCCGACGCCGACGAAGGCCTGATCGCCAAGTACCAATGGGACTCCCACTGCTCCAAACCCCAGACGGCTCATGACCGGCTTCTTATCGCGACCTACTTTGGCGGGCTCGTGTCGATGAACACGTTGGGTGACCGGATCATGAAGGATCGGATCCTGGACGCGGATAATTTCGAATCCATTGAGCAGCTCCCCACCGTGCCCTTTATCGCCTTCACGCCCGCCGATTGGAGGAACAGCAAGGGCGACTGGGTGCGGCCGCCCACCACGTGGGATGGCGAGCCGCCGGTCGGCGGGGTAGAGCTTCACGACATCGCGCGTGAGCTTGGCCCCGATTGCCCGTCTGCCTTTTACGACCCGCAGATGTGGTTCCGCCTCAAGCGGATCCACGACCATCTGGAGACCTGCGATTTCTGGGGCCACATCGACTACGCCGACAACATGCTCAGCACGAGGCTCCGCTTCAACGGCCTCGCTGGCCGCATGCTCTGGTACATTGTTGCCATCATCTTTGACCTCCAGGACAGTGACAACTTTACCGAAGACTTGATCATGGAGATGGTCGAGGAGGTGGCCAACGGCCTGCAGGACGACCTCAACTACGCTGTCGACGACACCCGCGGCATCTACTTCAAGGTGCCCACCGACAACGACGAGCTTATCAAGCACATCGACCGCATACGCACGGCTCTCCTCGTCCAGCAAGAAAAGCACCGCTGGCGGCGCAACGGCCTCGGCGAGCTCGCCACCGCTTTCTCCTGGACTATAATTCGCCCAGAAGCCCCCATTGTCGACATGCCGAACGAGGAGTCTCACAGCGCCGGTTGTGGGGAGCCTGGCGGCGGCCACAGTGTGGAAGAAGTAAACGAGTAAGGAGAGTAAAGCCTTCTTCGTACTGCTTGCTTTGTAGTT
The DNA here is from genome assembly GCA_001455505.1 of Leptographium lundbergii. Taxonomy (NCBI): domain Eukaryota; kingdom Fungi; phylum Ascomycota; class Sordariomycetes; order Ophiostomatales; family Ophiostomataceae; genus Leptographium; species Leptographium lundbergii. The sequence continues at coordinate 2,100 of LDEF01000105.1, forward strand.
TCTCTTCGTTCTTCAATCAGTTTCTACAAGTTTCATTCGTCCAAGTACAACTCCCCTGTCCTTACTACAACTGTCTTCGCCATTTTTCTCTAGGAAATAACTACTGCTTGTGTTCATGCCCACATGGGCTAGGTTTGAGGTCGTGTGGCGTGTGATGGAAGAATGCATGTACTCTGTGGCGCGCAGCGCCCAGACTTACCTATTTAGTAGGGGTTTCATACACGTCGGCATGTCTCGGAAGTACAGATTACCTTTATAACAATACACACATGCTCACTTTGATTTTGGTATAACGGCTCTAATGACTTCTACGTCGTAACACTGCCTACTAGGTAAGGAAAATCGTACCTCTGACAATTTTAAAACGAGTGTAAGAGCCATTGACACGTGCTATTGGTCAATACTTGAATACAGCTTGCAGTATGCAATGCTAATGTTCCTTGGCTCCAATGCAGCCTTCTTAGTCGGCACTTCTTGAACGGCTCGTATAGAGCGCGTCAAGCCCTCATTGTATATACAACTCGTAATGTTTCACACCTAGGCTGCCTCTCCTCCAGGCACAGGACGAATTAAGAGACTCCCGTATTTATTGAATATTGAATAGTATATACAAAGAAAAAGCACCCGCATCATGGACAATTATTCATGCATATTATATAATTAAGGGTATAAAACTGGGTAATAGGGTGCTTGCCTCGAAAAATGAGCAAACATCGACAAGGCCACTTGGCTCTTGTCGTCTCCCCCCCTTATCGAGATCCCCTACCCGCCATCATGTTGTTCTTCGTAGCTCCAAACTGTCAATCACTCATTCGACTTTTCCTCCAGCCAGATTATTATTACACGCCCACACATCCTCGCAGCATCTAAAACCGCAGACCCGAGTCTTGCTGGGTGAACGGGTCGCTCGACGGGTAGTAGTTGTTCCAGGTCTCGCAGGTCTGCTTGAATGCCTTCTTGTCGGAGCAGGCCACCTGCGATCCAAAAGTGTCGGGGTCCTCGACGAAGGTGACACCCAGACCACCCGAGACGTGCCATGCAATATGGCAGTGCATCAACCAGACACCCGGGTTGTCGATCCGGAATGCAATCAGAAGCCAGCCTTTCGGTGGCAGCATGGCGACATCGCGGCGCAACGGGTTGTCCCCTTTGAGCGTCACGGAAGAGGCATCGAAAGCTGCCGGGTTGGCATCATCTGGGTCAGAACGACCAAGCACAACAAAGTCGTGTCCCTACGGATCTGTCAGCAAGCCTTTCGCCAGATAGAAAGGAAAGTTGGAAGCCAGGACTTACGTGAAGGTGGATCGGGTGCGACAGGCCAAAGTTGGGGTCGTTCTCGATCAGCCAGAAAGCCCAGTCGGCGGTCGAGGCCGACGGCACGTGGACAATGTTATCGCTCTCTTGGTAGCTAGTGTTGAACTTCATGACATAATCGACAACAGGAACATTCCAGTTGGTAGTAATCTGTGTGCCGTTTACCGTCCACGTGAACAGTGCCGGTCCACCGATGTTAATGTTCAGATCGATGGGCAGAGTGTTCGCCGCTGCTTCTCGGAAGTCTGATACAGGGATGGAACGGGAGACCACGGGCTTGAGGGTGCCAAGATCACCGCAGTTCGGCACGGAGATGGATGAACCAGGGTCAGTCGGCACGCCGTCCGAGGCACCTGCGTAATGGAAGATGGCAGCCGGTGCCGTGTTCTCGGAAGCGCCGCAGGTGCCATCAGCCGAGAAGGTCGCGTTGAACCAGTAGTTATCGACGTCCTGGTCAGCCGTGATAATGATGTCGTAGCGCTGGCCGGGGCCCATGAAGAGCTGGGTCACCGTCAAGGGCTCGACAGGCACCAGATCGGACGAGATGATTGTGAAGTTATGGTTGACCATCGAGAGGGCAAAATGGTTCTCCACTGACGGGTTGATGATGCGGAGCCGGTGGCTCTTGCCAGGGGTCAGTGTCACGTTGGCGTAACTTCCCTGGCCCGCCTTGGTTGGGTGCACGTTCGTTCCGTTGAACAGCAGGTTGTCGCTTAGCGGCGGGCCGTTGTTCTTGGTGTACTCAACCAAGTTGTCAGCCGTGTCATAGTAGTAGTCGCCGATGGGGAAGGTTCCCAGATCAAGGTCGTAGTTGGCCGATGCAGGTCCGTCGATGTGCATGGTGCCAAACACGCCGTTGCCATACTGAGCAGAAAAGTGCGAGTGGTACCAGGTAGTGCCATACTGCTCGGCCAGGAACGTGTAGGTTCTGGAGCTACCAGGCGCGATGGGGCACTCGGTCACGCCGTTGACACCGTCTTGCAGGTTGTTGTTCAGCTGGCGGATGCCGTGCCAGTGCATGCTCGTGCTGACGGGGATCAGAACCACGACTCCCAGCAGGTTTCTTCAGAAGGCCAAAACTTACCCATTGGTCAAAAGCTTGTTGGTGACAGTCACGGAGATTGTGTCACCCCAGTCAGCAGTAATGACGGGTCCGGGAAATTGGCCTGCACGTGAGTGTCAGAAGGAGAACGTGGTGTGAGAGCGGGTTGGAAGCGGGCCTCACCATTGATCAGCATGACAAGCGCCTTGACCTCGCCATCAGGGCCGGTCCAGTCGGTTTCTTGAGTGACTGTGAGGTCATACTGGATCAGTCAGCATGAGGCCCACTCAAAGGCTGTTGGCTGGACAAGAACTGACCGTCCGAGTCACGCCCGTGGTCGGGGTAGACGTCTCATAGTCGGTGTTGATATCGAAGCCAGACGTCCAGCATGATCTGTCCGATGCCGTGTTGCACGACGATGCACGTGCAGAGTTGACTGCAAGCTCTGGAACCGCAAGAGCCGTGAGGGACGAAGCCGACAGCAGGCTGGACAATGCAGCCAGAGCGGAAAAGAAGTACATGATGGCGACTTCTTGCGGACGAATTAATGGTGACAAAGCAGGTAGGAGGAAAGCAAGGTCAAGCGATGGTAAGAGCCGTGAAGAACAAAAGACAGAGGCCGGTCGTATCGGGCCCCGATGAAGGATGACGAGGGAGGAGAGAATATCACTTGATGAAGAACAAGGTAGTCGAGTGGACGTTAGGATGGGAAGAGGACGATCTTATATACGAGCAGTTAGTGCAGCCATGGGAAGCTCCATGGACGCGGCGTAGGTTTTCCCTCCGTATGCTCCACTTGCCCAAGGATGGGCATCTGACAGCATGGCCATCCTGACTAGGGCTGTGGAGGCTGTGGAGGCTATGGGTGACTTGCCCTGGCTAGTGATCGTATCTCAGACATTTCTTGGCTCAGAGACCAGACCGACCGCCTTCATCCTTCGGATGACAGACGTCTACCTCGCGTCCGTTACTTCCGAATTCGTCAAGAGCCAAGAGGCACGTGGAACGGAAACAATAATGCGCCTGCGGGTAGAAATATTGACCAGTTGCGGTGGAGTGGGGCAGAAGTAGGCAGCAGAGCGTCACATTGTAGATATCGGGGAGAGGCGAGAGAGAACGAAGCGCTTCCAAAAGTACAGATAGGAGAATAGGAAGTGATGCCAATGCAGGTCAGCCTCAAACTCGGCAGGGGCCTGCTCGGTTGTCTGCTGGCGGTGGTGGACACGTCGGGCATCGCCATAGTACCTTTCCAGGGTTAGCGCGGCCGTTTTAAGAAGGCAACGACAGTAGATCTCAGCTAGAGCGCTAACAGGCATTATTGATCAGGAGGCAAGGTAGGTAGCGCGATAGTGTGGAGTGAAGTGGCGTATGCAGGCATCTCTCATCACATCAGTATTGTGCGATATATTGGGGTTTTGGGACGAAAGCAGCCGTCTCTGTGTATTTGTCTGTCCGGACGGCTTGTGACACGACTTCGGTGTACTGGGTTGCCTTGAAAGCATGCACCTGATGATAGGATGAAGCTAGGAGGTGGATGTGAATATCGATGCACTATGTAAGATGTGTGGACGGCAACAGGAAGGTTTGCAGAGCGATGCATGCACTACACGTCAGGCTAGACGCTGGGATATGGGATGACCAGCGTCTGGGAGCAGCTGAACATGGGTGGAGAAAGGGCTGCGGTGTATTTCGACACGGTGAGAGACCCGACAGAGAGACGGGCGGACGTTGTTGATCCTCCTTTTGGCGTCATTTCTTCGGCGCCCTTTTGCACGTCTATTTCGTTTTCCCCATTTAACGTGTTTCGGAACGAGCGGTCACGGACCGCGCTACCAAACAAGTGGTTTCTGTTCTCTTCCCTAGAATAAGGAAAAAAGATGCGGACTGGTGTCCAAAAAAGAACTCCACACTGCAAAGTATTGGGGCCGATTAGCGCCTCGTCATCATAGGGCAGGATCCCTGCCGCAGCGTGGAGGTCGTGTAAGGCAGACAGAGTAAGCATATGGAGTGCAGAATGCACAGCCGTCGGGTTTGACATACGATCAGAAGCTTGGCACGGCCAACAGGAAGCAGAAGAAAGGAAATACGAGCAGTCCGAAGAATCGCCGTGATCACTGGCAAGCTGTGTGCAGACGCCACAACGGCCACAAAAATAGAAAATACGGAAATGAACCTACCGTACTTGCGAACTGACGTTGGCAACCACTACGGTTTCATCCCATCTGCCGAGTCCGTATTTGACGTCGCGTTCCGCAGTCGTATTCGTTTGAAGGATGGGCTGATGGCCCTTGGCCGCAGCCAATATGGGAGTTCCCAAACCTCTCGGCGGCCGGCGTGTCCCAAAAGGGGAACATAAGTCGACCCAGAGGTCTCACCGGAAATGCCAGCAGGCGACAACAGATGCCAGCATTCTGCATGCTGCATGCTGCAAGGCTGGCAGCGAAGGCGTCTGTTCAGCTTGGCTTGATGGCAGTCAGATGGGCCCATGGTCAGGCGACGACGGCATGCATCTTCACGGCCCAGTGCAGTATAGCGGGACAGCGAGGGGAATGAGGAAGCAGGTGTCAGTTGCAGAGAGTGGGCAGAAAATATTGGACGATGCGCCATGACCCGGTCGCCAAGCCTGAGTTTTGCCCGGACAAGTAAAACTCGCTGGTAGAGAATACTACGTACGGAGTAGAGTCATACATTATGACTCGGGTTGTTGGGGACCAGTTAGCCTAGGTTCCAGGTCCCCTGTGCCTGGTCGACAGCTACTTGGCATTCGCGTGACAGGTTAGATCGTGTGAACTCGAGGTCGAGAAGTCGAGATAGGTACGTTGGAAGAGTGTGTGGCGGATCCTGGGCGGTTGACTATGGCAGAATGGACCAGGACGAAAAGGGACGGTGCCAGCACACACATCCGACGTACATGTGGCCATGTAAGATACCAAGTACTCCGTACCGACCAGAAGATCATAGGTGGTAGCGAGAAGGCAAACAGGAAATGTAGCCGTCGATCCGGGCAGACCGCCGATTGGCTAGCTGGGACGTTGAACAGGGAATGGCGCGACGCAAGCTGCAAGCTGAGCCCGGCTGAGCTAAGCTGTGCTGTGCTGGCGCCGTTTCCACGATGGGTCTCGCAAGCCTCGGACATCGAGAGTCTGTTCGAACGGGACTTCCGACAAAGAGCCTCAGCGAAGGCTAGCAGGTTTTTTTTCTGCCCTTAATTTCAGGGCCAATACTCCGTACGGAGTATTGGGGGGCTCTTTCCGTCTTGTGGCCGTTAGTGTCCTGAATGCCGGCCGTTCCTTCCCTGTCTCCACTACAACAACGGGCAAGGAGTCGGACGTCTAAATCCTGGGCCTGGGGACGCGCCGTAAAAAGAAAGCACGCACGCCCGGTGCTGCGATCTGCTTGCCCAGATAGTTTCTTACGGTCTCCAGATCAATGGAACATAGGTCATGGTGATGTAAAGTGTGTTGCAAAGAGGAGCGGAAGCAAGTAAGCCGGAGAGGGGAGGCAGCCAGACCGAACAACGACTAGTGGCAACGACACACCACTAGCGCCGTTAGCGGGGCGCATACTACTATTATAGTGGCAGTGCGCCGGCAGGTTCTTGAAGCTAGTACTTAAAAAGTACATGAATAATAATAGCAGCCGGTCAAGAAGCGGTCGGCTTAGTCATTTCCTCATGTCTCGTCCGGGTGTTTCTGATGGGCTTTTTCTCGGATTTACGTTGTGCTCCCAATCATCCTGTCAGTTAAGATCGGCAAGGTACTTCAATCTGAGACATTGCCCCTGTCTCCCTGTTCTTGTATGATCAGAATCTTGCTTAGAGCAACTGGAACAGGGTCTGGACGACAGGAAAAGCGGGGAAATCTATATACGGTATACAGGCTGGAGGATCGTTTGTCTTCTAGCGCTGGGGTACACCGAACCAATGAACGGATGACAGCCATTGCTTATTTGCTTATTTCTTCGGCCAACCGTTCGATTTAATTCTGCAAGAACGACCATACGAAGAGGATTCTCGTATACATAACAACAGTATGCAACGGTCTGCATTTGTGGACCGTGCACACCCAAATGCATCTGACTCCATTAGGCCGCAGCAAACTATGAATATGTGCGTCAGCTGCGCAGCATGAAGAAATCCTTCATCCGGTTCTGTCTTCTACCATGTATAGCATCCCGGCGGTGGGCTATTTGCGGCAGCTTCCCCCGCTTCTTCTAGTCGACCGGCCAGCCGGCCAGGATGAGCCCAAGCAGACAAGGGCCATCTTTCCTTGGTCAGGCGGATTGCCCGGAAACAACCTTGCTACCCTTATCATTAGGTAAATTCCCACCGCTTGGCGTCTGATTCGCCGACAGGCAGCCCCGGTCAAACTTTCTCACGCACTCTGACGCTCGTATCTTATCAGCTGCGACTGTCATCATGATGCCAGGCCGGATCCACGGGGCATTCTGTGATTGCTCGTGGCCGGTGTCGCCATAGGAAGAAGGTCCACCGCCTACCCCTCTTCATCTACCTCGCCGACCGCGTCACCAAAATCCCTCGTGCTTTCCGAAATACGGCACGTGTAGACTACCACTCGCAGACGGCCATGTCTCAGCTGTCAATATTGATGCCATTTCGGGTGTTTAAGGAGAGCCCAAGCATTGTGGTATCGGACTTGAGCTCGCTTTGGGCTAGCCGCTTGTCTGCCTGTGGTATGAACAGGCTTGCGGCTCCTGTTTCTGGTGCCACGATAACGACTACAATGCAGCACCTGGATTTGATCGCAGAGGTTACAGCATTTGGAAGTAGAAGTAAGCCAGACAGAAGGTAAAGTCGGTTAAGAATAAACTACTCAGGTCCAAGTACGGGGCATGTCCTGCAGAAGAAGATTATATCCAAGACACCCAGAGTGGACAATGTGGACAGAGAGGCAGTCTAGTCTTGGTGCTTGGCCTTGGCCTTGCTGTGGTTCCACGCCAAGACGATCCCAAGAACCACACAACGCCATTCCATTCATAGATCTCCTCCCTTTCCCCTCCCGTCCGTTGGGATAGCCAAGATAAAAACCGTCTTTAGACGCCAAGTCGTGCCATGCCGGGACAGAAAATGAGGGAAAATAAAAAGGAACAGAAACTCTGGTGCGTAAGAGGACAGCGTGAAGGGTCCACTTACTAGACCTTCACGCAGTCCCAATACAGACCGGTTGTTCTGCAGAAAATCTGCACTAGTCCATGTAAGTGTGCTCCGCAATACCTATCCGCAAGTCGTCAAGGAACTTTCAGCCGTACACAAGAGGCCTTTATGCCCAAAGCATGCAGCGTCACTGGCAAGATAGCTACAGCAGATGCGACCGAGAGGTCCGGACCCATTATGCCGTGTGAAGATACGAGAATGAACAGCAACTAAGACATTGACCTAAGCCTCTGCAGCAGGGCTGACGCTGCGCTGTCATGGACCTTGTCCGAGACACCGCCTGTCCGTCAGCTGTACACCGACGGGCAAATGGGCTTTGCCATGCTACCGAAACAGCGGGGTAGACAAAGGAAGAGGTCGAAGACACTGAATTAGCCCTCGTATCTTACGTACAGCTCAGGTCAGGACAACCAACAGGGAATGAAAAACATCGGATGACAGCCGTGACCAATTCAGGGCGTCATCTCAAGTACAGACAGGGGCGGCCACTACGTTCATTTTCCAATTCGCCACCACTCCTTTTCGCTTGGGCCTATCCCTGACGCACACGTGCGCATGTGCTGGCTATGTTTGCTAGTACTGAAACATATACAAGCAATGCGCACGCGCGCGCGTGTCTCCAGAAAAACGAACTATTAGGTTCAGCTCTTCATGTTGTGGAGTCGCATCTCCACCTCTCCTGTTGGGCTAAGGCTCGTGCTATTTTGTCCGTTTTTTTTCGCTTTTTTTTCGGTCCCCTGGATTTTGCAAGGACGCACTAGTCGTCCGCACGTAGTGTTGGGGAACCATAGGAACCTTATTTGCGCCGATTCAAGGGGAAGGGGAAGGGGAAGGGAAGGGGAAGGACAAAGGAGATCAGGGGCAGGACGAAAACGGCATCGTCTTCCACAAATGGTTACTGTTTGGCTTTTCAACGTACTGTTTTCCGCCACAAAACGAAGTTGCTTTCTATGTGCGCCGTACAGATGCGAAAAATACTAGTTTGCCTCTAATCCTTCGCCCCGGCTTTGCTGTGCAGCTACGTAGTCGCTCCAGACCCGGGAAATGTCGTTCTTGTAGATGAAGTCCTTGTCGCCGAGGAGGAAATGATTGATTTTGGCCCGCAGGGCCTCTTCAAAATCCTTCGCCTCGGCCTTGGATTTCTTGATTTTGACGCCGGCCTCGTCGAGGTGCTCATACCTGTGGTGCACATGTCAGAGTTTGTCACGGCCTTCATGGCAGTCCAGGTCTTGAAACAAAAGAACAGTACTACCGAGACTCACATCTTTGCATAATACGGAGACCGGACGGCATCGAACATAGCCAGAGCGTCCCGAATTTGCGTCGGTGACCGCTGCGTGCGCTCGAGGGCGCGTGCTAGGATCCATGCGTCTTCCATGGCAAACGTTGCTCCGGAACCAAAGGCACCTGAGCAGCGCATCAGTAAGGGGTTGATATTAGACAGCCTCTTTGCAGAGCTCTTACCTGAGAGGGGATGACTAGCATCGCCAATGAGCACCACCTTATCCCAGCCTACAATAGCATCAAGGCGAGGGCCGGCAAATCCAGCAAACTCTCGCCACTGGCCTTCAGGAACGATGTCGATGGCGTCCCTCACCCGTTTGTCAAAATTCTAACGCCCTCTCTTAGCGGTTGTCGTTTGGAGGGTAGCATTGCAGCCTGCCAGCTTACCGTGCAGCGAGATCTAACACGCTCGTTGGTGGCTGGTGTGCTCCAGACCACTGTCTGACCCGGGATCTCAGGCTCGTGGTACGATCTTACGGTTATCTCAAAGTATGGGTTGTCGGTCTCGCTCTCGTCGTCCACATCCGAGAAGTAGACATGGCCATCCTCACCCCACCACCAAGCTGTCGCGTGCGTGATGTCTGGGAGGTGGGCCAGAGCCGTCCGCGGCACGAGGGTGCGCCAGGCTACGTTTCCTAAGAGGGTTAGCAATCTCCGGTCGACGCAGCACACTTTCTGCTCTCTACGTACCGGTAAAGTGTAGTTGGTGGTAGGGGAACACGGCGCGTCGCACGATCTGGGGCAGATTAGCAGTGGCCCATAGGCTCGTGCAAGACAGCCATTTGTAGTGACTGCTCATTTTGTAGACGCACCGATCTAATTCCGTCTGCACCAACCACAAAGTCGGCAGATGCCTCAGTCTGGTCTTGGAACAGCAGGCGGACCCCGCCCGTCTGCACATTCTCAATGGCTACCACCTTCTTGTTAAAGCGGATTACGTCATCAGGAACCCGTGACAGAAGAGCAGACTGGAGTCGAGTCCGTCGAGCACGGATGGCACCGCGATTGTCTGCGTCGGAATGCTCCGGATGCTTTATGATGCTCAAGATGTTTCCGGTGTAGGCGTTCCTCTGGTGGGTGTCTTGTTTCGAACCACCCTTGACGCGGTCCCCAGCACCGAGCAGGTCGAGCACTCGCCAGGCATTCGTACTCAGGCTGATACCTGCCCCAGCTTCTCGGGGCTCTGGGTTCTGCTCGTAGAGCGTGACCGACACGAAAGGAAGCTCGGAGAGTGCGATGGCCGCGGCGAGACCACCGGGCCCACCGCCGACAATGGCAACATCTAAATAATTTTTGGTAATCATGTTGAGAAGGTTAAGACAAACATAAGCATTTGAAGAAAACTAAAATAAAATAAAAGCCAAGTTAATTAAATGTTGGAGCAATAGCAACCGCTATATACAACCGGCTAGATCACACGGCTATTAAACGAGTGGCGTTCGTAGCGATATATCATACATGCCGTAGATTTGAATCAGAGCACGTCATGACCGGCTCCGGATGTATCATCGATGCACGGGCGATACTCGTCGCTGATTGGCCATAGACGGGAGGTCCCGGCCGAGTAGCGTCATATTATTATTAAGCGAAGATGCATTCGAGCGAATAAGGAGAGCTAAACTGGAGACTCGCCGACTCGATCTTACATTTGTTACCGAGCTGCGTGCACGATAGCTGGAAATGTGAAAGATAGAGCTTACGCGTCGAGAAATTTTGGTGATACTTATCAGCGCAGGGACCCGCGGTAATGCTCGTCCACCTTTTTGAAAAAGCTGGAAAATGTTTATGTTTTAAGAATGCAAAAGGTGACGTCTTTGGGAGCCACTATTATCCCAGACGGCCAGGCCTTTTCGTCGTCCTGAGTGTGTCCGTATAAGCGGATGCTTCTTCATATTTCTCGGCCCGTAAGATGTCGAGGAATTGTAGATGTAAGCCAACGTCTAAATCACAAATACCACGGCCAAGGAACCCGAGACAGGTGTGCAAGTATCTGCAGCCACATATCCGGCAATAATAGAGGAGCGTCCGGGAAGAAATGGCAGAACTGGTTCTGGGATAAGCTAAACAAGTCGCCCGAGGAGCTACACTTTTTATTCAGAGACGGACGCTTATCCCATGACAGCAGCAGCTGAATCCCAGCTGACAATGCTCTAGTGATAGAACAGGGGAGCTAGAAATATACTATGAGGTGAATCACGCTTAGATACTGTGGACGTTGGGCCATATGACTGCACAGACTCCCAGTAACATCCTTCTAACTCGTATTCACGCATTAATCTGGCCACCTTGCTCAAAAGTGCGTTTCTTGTGTGCCATATAGACGGAACGCAGATAGAAACTGTTGACTAACACGTACTGTCACACACAAATCATCTGGAGCGTGTACCATTTCTACGTGCTACGCTTCTTGGTCGGTATGTTTCACAGAGGCCGTGCTGTCCTACTCGGCAACCGGTGACGAACTTAGAAACAAGTAATTGTAGAACGAACATACTATCCTACATGATAGGCACCTGACGTGGGCGCATGGGTATGAATACGGAAGCCAGCGATCTGCACAGACGTGGATTTATTACGGGTAGTGCTTTCGGCAGTGCTGTAATCCGTATTGGTGGGGTATAAATCCACTTACTACTCAATTCGGGTCCGCCTATCATTTCCTATGCATGCTCTGGGGGTCTCGGGCCGCAGCACGGGCGAATACGGAGTACGCCTGTTCGAATGTGGTGTAGATTGACAATGTACTCTTGTAGTAAGATAAGTGAAAAGTCCTCTGGTGCATTGACGCACTGTTTTATGATTGTAACGTCGATAATGAGACGCAGAGTGATGGCAGCCAAATCGGATGCCAGATAATAATTACCACATAACCGACTTGGCGGGACGATCGCGTATGAGTACTATCCGTCTTCGTTCCTAATTCTACCCGGCCAATGTCCAAGATCGTCCAGTTCTATCTTGTAAAGGGCATGCAAAGCGGGTAAGCGGCCTGTGCAAGAGTTGACAAGCTCGCATGCTCCCTATCTATAGGTTGCCTAAGATAGATGATACAGAGAAGAATTCCGAGAAAGTCAAGTAATGTAATCTCGCAAGTTCTGACCATTCGTCTTGCCAAGGAATTGCCAAGCAAAAAAAGAAAAAGGACTGCAGATAAAAAAGCTGCTATTCGTGATAAGTAGTCACACTCGTAGATAGCACGTCCGAGTACCATATGTCGTCGATCTGCCCAGCCAGCCTGCAAGCTAGGAGACTCCAGAGTCTTATCGCATATTTATTTTTTTGCCATCAACGGCCGGCCACCTCCGAGTAGATAGGTTACATATCGCGGCAATTGATGGTGCAGGTATTCTATATGAGGTTTCCCGTCTTTGATAACGGCAACTGCGTGGCGAATTGCCATGGTCTCATCCGGTTCCTCACTTGCGCAAAGCCTTTCTTTTCTTTTAGATCTGCGTGCATGATGTTAAAAGAGGGGCGTTGGGGGTGTCTGATAAGGAAGACAGAACCGACGCACCTGCAACGTTGCTATCAAAGCCACGTTCGTTAGGCCGGACCGGACGGCAAGCTCTTGTTCTGAGATAAGGCAGGAGGTATCTGTATATAAAGGCAGCTATGCGAGAAACATGCATATCGGGCATATGTGGTTATCTCCAAGGCGCGTATGTTAAACAAAGACCACAGCTCTGATCGTCTACAGAACTGATAGCTCAAGATGGTCGACACACCAGATATCGCGGCCGTTGAGATCGGCACGACCCCGATAGTCGACAATATTAGAAAGGACAAGTCGACGGATCTCGAGAAGAGTGACGAGAGCAGCATAGCAGTAGCAGAGATTCAGGACAATGGTGGGTTCCTTTCCTTTACACTTGTTCGTTCTGTCTATAAGAGTTCATGGGCTGATACTGTCGTCAGAGGTCATTTCCGACTATCCGCAGGAAGACTACAAGAAGCTGAAGCGGAAGATTGACAAGTATCTTCTCCCGCTGATGTGGCTGTGCTATGGCATCCAGCAGACGGACAAGACGTCGCTCGGAACACAGGCCACGTTTGGGCTTCGGACGGTGAGCAGCCGTGCAATCCTGGCGGCCAGGTGCTTGTCACGGCTACTGACAGCACATCTCGCAGGACACACACCTCAAGGGCCAGCAGTACTCGTGGCTTACAACAGTGTTCTACCTCACATACATGTGCTTTGAGTTTCCGTCCAACATCCTGTTGCAGCGCTACATGATCGGCCGCACGCTGTCTGTGTATATGCTCTGCTGGGGTGTCATCGTCCTCTGCATAGGTTTTTGCAACAACTTTACCCAGCTGGCCACGCTGCGTGCCTTGCAGGGCGTATTTGAGGCAAGACACTCTCGGCCCTCCTCGGTCTCGCTTGTGCGCCGTGCATTGTGCTAACAGACAGCCAGTGCTGCATCAGCCCGGGCTTCATCCTCGTAGTCGGCTCCTGGTACACGACACGTGAGCATGCGTCGCGCTCGCTCGTCTTCCAGAGCGCCAATGCCGGGTTCAGTATCATCGCCAGTCTGATTCTGTATGGCATCGGCTCGGTACAGTACCACAGGCCGGGCTTTGAGGCGTGGCGGTATATGTCTTATGTATGTGCTGGTCCTGCTTTGATACTCGAAGTGCGTCTGACCAGAGTACCAGTTCCTCGGATCGCTCACCATCCTCGTCGGTGCTCTCTGTCTCTTCCTCTTGGGTACACCTTCCGAGGTGCGCTGGCTGTCACCAGAGGAAAAGAAAATGGCCAACGTGCGGATCCGGAGCAATAACACGGGAAATGACAGGACGGGGATCAAGAAATGGCGTTGGGAGCAAGTGCGCGAGTGCTTGCTAGACCCCTGCGTGAGTGCTCCTCAGATTCATGACAAGGATGCGGGCTGCCGGGCGTCTGACAATCGATGCTTGAGCTAGTTCTGGTTTTTTGGCATCAACGCCTTTCTTAGTTCCGTTCCCAATGGCGGACTGACAACGTTTGGCGGTATCATTACAACGTCATTTGGCTTTAGTGTGTCTTGTCTTTTGATTAGTGACTCCCTTTTGTGCACGTTCTTCGTCATCCTAACGGCAAGCAGCAAACCTCCAGGTGATTCTTCTCGATATCCCCCGCAGCACATTTAGCGTTTGCTACTTCGTTGTCATCGGCCTCGCTACGAGCCGGTGGAAGAACCTGCGCATGTAAGTTAAAAGACAGGCGAGAACCCTTTCTACCGGCTCATCTGTATCTGACTGTGCACCAAAGGTACTTCATGGCGTTTTCCGTCATCCCCCCCTTTATCGGCTTCCTCATGATGTCTCAGCTGCCCAACGAGAAGAGCTACAGGTGGTCTAGATGGGGCGGGTAAGGCTGCATCTTTTGTCGTGTGGTCGTGCTATCGCGTAACTAACTGATCGAAGCTACTTCATGTCGGTCCCCTTTGTGATCGCCCTGTTTCTGTCCTGGACTCTCATCCCGTCCAACGTGGCTGGCCGGACTAAGCGCACTTTGACCTCATCCTTCACCTTTGTCGGCTACTGCGTCGGCAACATGGTTGGATCGCAGATCTTTAAGGCGGCTGATGCGGTATGTTGCACCATCAACCCCGCATACGTTTATCTGCACGACTCTTGCTGACTCTTGAAGCCCGAATATACCCCGGGGATTATAGGATGCACGGTCTGCTTCGGGCTCGAGTTTTTCCTCATTGTCATCTGGAGAGTTGTGCTAGTGAGGCGCAATCGACGCCGGGATAAAAACATGCTGCAGCTGGGAATCTCGGCAGAGGAGAGAATCGAGCGTGGAAAGGTGCTCGGTGAGCAGGACATTACCGACTTTGAGAATCCCTTTGTAAGTGACTTCCGGCCCAGACCACAAGCAGATACAAATGCTGACAAATCCCCAGTTCCGATACACGCTGTAGCTGTGGAAAAAACTTGTATTTTACAAGTACGAAAACCTTCGGCGCACGCCAAGAAAGACGCCACTGAATGGGAATAAGATGGCCATGCTATGTACCCCGTAAAGCTGTGGCTTTAGTGAGTACTTGTATCTTACTCCGTACTTCGTTACATTTTCCGGATCGCCCGCAAGCTTCAGCTGCCATTACCGACAAAGTGGGGCATATGTACTGTTGTTTCGGGATTGGCCACATGTTTTTCTTCAACATCTTTACGGAGTACACACACAAACAAGATCGAAAGCTCAGGTCAGACAGCGAAAGGCGCAATCGCCTGAAAATTCCCATTTTGCACCCCAGATAATTAAATATACAGACGAAAGTCTAGTGTCTAGCGTATAGATCCGATACTCGTACTCGTACATGAGATCATTAAGAAAGGCTCGCAATCAGCGGATGCCTTACATGGCCAGCAGCATGCCGAGGAAGCCGGTGAAGGCGACGACGGCACCGAGCACGGGCAAATCCCGCATGGCAGCGCTCGCGGCTGTGGAAGCCGTGCCCGAGGCAGATGCAGACGCGCTGCCCGTGGTCGCGGAGCTGGTCTTGGTCTTGAGCGTGGTTGTGGCCGACGAAGTGGTCTTGGCCGTCGTGGCCGTCTTGGTGACAGCACCAGCGGCAGAGGTAGCATCGCCAGCGGCCGAGGTGGCGTGGCTGGCAACATTGGTCGCAACAGACACGGCACCAGAGGTGACGTCGCCAAAGGCAGACGTGGCGTGACTGGCGACGTCCGTCGCAGCAGAAACGGCACCAGAGGTGACGTCGCCAAAGGCAGACGTGGCATGGCTGGCGACATTGGTCGCGACAGAAACAGCGCCGGACGTGACGTCGCCAAAGGCGGACGTGGCGTGGCTCGCAACGTCCGTCGCGACCGAGACGGCACCGGACGTCACATCGCCAAAGGCCGAGGTGGCATGGCTCGCAATGTCGGTCGCAACCGAGACGGCGGCAGAGGTAGCATCGCCAAAGACAGACGTGATGCCGTTGCCAATGTCGCCGGCCACAGACGTGACGGGGTTGACAATGTCGAGCGCGGCCACCGACGAGGCGGCACCGACGGAGAGGAGGAGGATGGCGTTCTTGGGTGCGAGCATTTTTGCGGTTGTGCTTTGTTGGGTTGGGTGTTGATGGGTTGGGCTTTGTGACAGTGAACGTTGCGCGTCGTGTTGGCTAGTCTGTTCGGGGATGATTTCGACTCTGGTATTGTGCCTGGACAGATGGACTGGTCTGACTGCTGCCACAAGAGGGAAGAAGAAACGGTCTTCATATAGCGTTGCGTAAGACGTGTCTTACGCCGGATAGTGGGCTGCCTCTGTTCGCTCTTCTCGCTCCTTTCGCCACTTCGTATATTCCAAACAGCCAAGCCTACCCCAAAATAAAATGAGAAGGGGCTCAGATGGCCCAGATGGCGTGGCAGCTGAGCCGGAAGGCAGGACCCGCCCGGTGGGGACGCGTTCCCCAGCCACCAAGAGGCGCAGCATTACACCATACATTCCCGCCATTACGGAAAGGTCGGCTAAGGGAGGCTAGCCATGGCACAGCGGAATTACTCAGCCAATACGAACGTGGCATGACATTCATTGTTTCAAGCAGCGTTATTCATGTATTTGCATGACGCTGAGTACGAACAGATCAGGGAAGCCAACGTCCTGCGATGCTTCCTGAACACGAAGCCGTGATACGCGTCCGAGTACTGCATAGCAGCTTTGCGCGATTGGCATAGCCTTCATGTGCTTCCAAGGCAACCAGAAAAACGGCGCCACCTGTCCAGAAACGGGCAATATTTGTGCCGACACTGACGTTGCATCGCACACGTTGGCGAATAGCCAACGGATTTGCATCGATGCCGTCTGCGTCGTAAGACAGCGGTGAGTACGTACGAGGACGCATCAGCCTACTCTACCTGTAAGTACCTTACATGGCATATTACGAAAACGCGAACCGGTCCTCTCCCCATCGTTCTCTCCTGAAGATCCGGGATGACGCTTTGATGCTCGCCCACGGAGTTCGGCCATGTCGGTGAAGGGAACGACAGAATACACGAAAATGAGTGTCACTCACCGCTACGCCTAATTACCGACTACCCCGGCAAACCAATGGCGTAAAGCAAAACAAAGCACTCGTAAATAACCATATTCCTTCCCTGCAGGGTTCCCCTTATTCCGTACGTTATTACGCGCGACTACGAGTAGTCGCAGAAAAAAGAGTCAGGGAGAAGAAAGAATTATTTGTTTCGTTGCTTCGTATGGAGTACGAGTATTCTTGTTGGAAGAAACATGAGCACTGTGGTCCATTACTGTTGCTAAAACGCAAAGCTGTGATTGGCGAAATACACGGCAGTAGAGCTCCTCCCCACTGAATTAAGTATGCTCCACATCACCGAACTATACAAGTATCGACTGCACGATATCATTTATCATGTCTAAGACGCCGCCTGTTCCCACTTCTCTTCAGACAAAAGAAGACCTGTCAACTCGGTCTTGACACCGGCCTCAAGCTAAACACCTGCGAGCCGGTCCTGCAGGCGCAGCAGACGGTAGCCATAATGCAAGAGGGCGGGAGCAGCCCTACGACTGATATGTGGGGCTTAAGTGTTGCAGCTTAGAGCCCTCTGAAGTAGAGGAATATGCGAGGCAGCTTGGGACTGCGTATGAGACCAGACAGAACGATGAAGACGTCGCAAAACAAATTGGGCCAGCTCAAGGTGAGAAATCGACAGTTACGACTCTGTTTAGCCCAGCACTCCTAATAATTAGACGGGACGGCTCTCCCTATACCTCCAAGAGGACGAATCGGACAGGGACGGAACTTAACTTAGTCGCTCTTGTGAACATTTTGGCCACGCCGCCACTCCGCCGGAGCCCTTGTTCTTGGGAATGTCGGCGCCGACTGAGGCCGGTCACGTGGACGAGTCGTGCACGTGACAGTGGGGCATCAGTACCGGACACAGATAGCCGTCCGCACAGTCGATAACGGTGGCGGCAACAACGGCGAGCCATCATGACGGCGGTGATCCTGCGCCAGACAACGGGCCTGGCCGTCGGCCATGTCGACAACGACGGCATTGGCCATGAGGTAGTCGACAGCCGAGCTCTCATGACGTATGACTCACGAATGAACAGGTTGTGGCAGTCGGCCGAAGGTGCCGTCGGAACGCGGCCATGACAACTCACATATCCGCATTCGGCAATTTCCGAGCAGCTGACACACTCCGGCTGCATTCCGACCACCAATGGCAGCACGCCCAAGCGCTATCGGCTATCCACGCACGGTGGGGTTATCTACGCTGCGTCTGGCCTCTGTCGGGCTGCCACCCGGCCCTCATTCGATTCTCACTCCATCGCCCGTCCTCGCCGTCTGATCAAGAGATACTTGGGAACAACGGAAGCGGAAAGCAGAAAGCAGAAAGCGGACACGATGGGCGCGAATCAGTCTAAGCCGTTGACCGAGAGCGCCATGAGTGAGAAGACGTCGATCGAGCGGACGTGCACGATGGAGGGCAGCAGCCAGGACGAAGGCCGCGAGGCCGGCTACGTGTTTGTGGACGTGCACGCGAGCGGCAGCAGCAGCAGCCGGCCGGACGAGGCGGCCGGACCGGGCGGCCGCAGCACGCGCAAGGCCGAGGGGCTGTCGCTGTCGCAGGTGTCGGGCTGGCAGAGCGAGGTGCTGGCGAGTGCAAAAAACCGGTGTGTATGAGTCGAACAGCCGAGATGATGGCCGATGTCCGATGGCTGACCGTCGTGGTGGCAGGCTCGCGTTGACGGCGCTGAGCGCGGCCGAGCCGAAAAAGGTGCTGCTGACGCGCGAGGCCGCCATCGCAGACCAGCACGTCTTCAACCTGCAGATCCCGTTTGAGGGCGGCCCGGTGACGAGTCAGGGCAGCAGCGGGCGCTGCTGGCTGTTTGCGGCCACCAACGTCTTCCGCGTGGCACTGATGCAAAAGTACGAGCTCGCCGGCTTCGAGCTCTCGCAGGCGTACCTCTTCTTCTGGGACAAGCTGGAAAAGAGCAACTGGTTCCTCGAGCAGGTGCTCGACACGGCCACGCTCGACCTCGACGGCCGCGTCGTGCAGACCCTGCTGGCCGCGCCCGTGTCCGACGGCGGCCAGTGGGACATGGTGCGCAACCTGGTGGCCAAGTACGGACTCGTGCCGCAGGTCCTTTATCCCGACAGCTTCAGCGCCGCCGCGTCCCAGACGCTCAACCAGGTCGTCGCCACGCGGCTGCGGGCAGGCGCCCTAGAGCTCCGGCAGCTGGCACGTGACTCGAAATATTTGTCAGCATCATCGTCAGCATCAGCATCATCGGCATCGGCACTCGCCATGGCCAAGGACCGGATCCTGCGCGACATCCACACGGTGCTGACGCTGACACTGGGTCCGCCGCCGCCGGCTGCCGCCAAGTTCTCGTGGTCGTTTGTAGATCGGCGCGGGCGGGCTCGCCGTGTGCGCGCGTCGCCGCTCGCCTTTGCCGCCGACATCTACAGCAGCTCGACGGGACCGCTGCGCATCTCGGCGCCGGCCGTCGACCGCATGGTGTCGCTCGTGCACGACCCGCGCCACCCGCCGCTGTCGCTGCTGACGGTCGACCGGCTCGGCAACGTGGTCGGCCACGGGGCTCGCGGCATCACGTACGTCAACGTCTCCATGTCGGCCCTCAAGGCCGGCTGCATCGCCATGCTGCGTGCCGGTCTGTCCGTCTTCTTCGGCTGTGACGTCGGCAAGTTCAGCGACCGCGACGCCGGCCTCCTCGACCTCGGCCTCTACGACTACCAGCTCGGGCTCGGGCTCGACCTCCTCGCCGCCGACAAGGCCGCCCGCCTCCGGTCTGGTGAGAGCGCCATGACCCATGCCATGGTCCTCACGGCCGTCCACATCGACCCCGACAGCCATCAGCCGGTTCGGTGGCGCGTCCAGAACAGCTGGGGCGAGGCTCCCGGTGCCCGCGGCTGGTTCCTCATGACCGACGCCTGGATGGACGAGTTCGTCTACCAGGCCGTCGTCGATCCTCGCTTCCTTCCCCGGGAGATCACCGACGTCCTCAAGAAGGACCCGATCGTACTGCCGCTGTGGGATCCCATGGGCGCTTTGGCATAGTGGTCGCAGGCTGTGATGCAGGCTGGAGTATGGTTGGGGAGGCATGACATTGATTTAGATGACACTGGCAACTCAGATGGGTCTTGAAGGTTATGAGAGGTATTGTCTTTTTGGCAGAGGCTATTTGTGTTTGTTGTTTGGTTTGGTTCTATGGTTCTTGTGGTAATTTGGTTGTGGTATTTTGCCGTGGTATCCTGGTCGTGGTTCTCTGGTTGTGGTTCTTTGATTCTTTGCTCCTGTTCGTTAGTCTTTTGATTGTTTGTTCTTGCTCTATTCAAAACGCTTATGTAAACAACCCACACCAACTCACCTCGACTCGTACAGCTCCCTGAACGCGCCACCCTCCCGCTGCAGCAGCTCGGCCGGTGCCCCCAGCTTGACCAGCTCGCCGTCCCGCATCACGGCCTCAAAGTCGAGGATCGTGTCCAGCCAATGGGCCACGGCCAGCATTGTGCAGCCGGCAAACTCTGTCCGGATGACCGCCTGCATCCGCCGTCGTCATCGCTGTCGTTGGGTTGCTCCCGGCTCTCGTCCTCTGCCGTACCCTCAGCAGTGCTCGTGCCAGACAGAAGAGCTGTTTCTGTCCGTGTGAGAGCGATCTCGCCGCGTCCATCTCGGCGTCCAGCCCGCCGCTCGCGGCAGGAAGAATGGCTCCTGCGGGATCGCATTGAGCCAGCCGCAGACGTCGTTGCGTCGCGCCCGTGAAATGTTCAAGCCGTCAATGGTGATGCTGCCGATGCTTCCGTCTGGCCCGGCACCACTTCCAGCATGCGGAAGAGGGTGGTCAGCAATGAGCTCTTTCCGCTGCCGCTGCGCCCGCAGATTCTTACTTGCTCGCTTGGCTGGATGGAGAGGCCGACGTTGCGAACGACTAGCTTTCTGTTCTCCGTGCACGAAGCAGACACGTTCCGGAACTCGATCTCTCCTCGAGAGGGCCAGACGTGGTCCCTCGTCCCCACGGGCAGCGGCTGGTCCTCGCCTGGCCGGTTCTCGTCTGCCGTGTCAGCCGTGAAGGAGCGGACGCGGGCGACAGTTCCCAGAGACGTCTCGAGCAGGGTCAGTTGCGGATGATCATGGCGAGCGACTGGCTTAAAGTGAGGATGTTGAGGATGGCCAGGCCGCCGAAACCAGCGCCCACCTCATCGCGCAGCTTGACCACCAGCACCATCAGCACGACAGCCAGTCCGGCCACAACCACATCGAGCACCAGCTTCAGCCAACGCTGCAGACGGAAAATAAGATAAAACGGCCGCTGCGAGGCATCCAGCAACGCCAAGCCGCGGCTCTCAAGCACGTCCGTCCAGCCAAAGGCCCGCACGGAGACCAGGCCCGAGAGCGTCTCGAGAAAATTCCCAAAGAGCGGGCTCTTGGCCTCGAAGTCGAGCAGACGCATCTGCCGTGACGTCCGCAGGTAGTAACGCTGCAGCACCCAAACCACCAGCACCACCGCCGGCATCACTGCTGCAAAATAGCGCGCCGAGACGCACATCAGCGCCGCCAACATGGCGCTACTGAACAGCGCCACCGTGAAGCCAACCAACGCATAGGCCAGTCAAGGATGTTTCCCAAGAAGACACGTACGGTGATCAGCTTCCGGAACAGCGTTGACCCAGCATCTTGACCGACTTCATGGCTCCCAGCATCCTGGCCGTCACGTCCACGCGCGTCTGGATGCCCTCCATCCACATCTCTTGTGCCCGGCTCAGATGCTGTGCTAGCGCCACGTTGGCTACCCAGGAACACGTCGCCAGCGCTGCCGGTGCCACCATGGCCACGCCAAGCTGTTGGTGCAGCAACACCAGCGCGATGGAAATCTCAACCGGCACCGCCCATAATTCGTGCACCTGCTGCAGGCCGGTGCAAATGGCTGCCGTGTCGCATGGCATGAGTGTCACTGCCATCGACTCGTCCAGTGCCGTCACGCTGAGGTCCACCGTCTTGCCGTAGATCAGTCCCACGAGACTGCCCCGAATACTCGTCGTAAACCGGTATGTCAGGTGGAAGCACCACCCGGAAGAAGGCCCCTGTCAGTTCCCGGCCCACGCTCTCCGGCTGCGACAAGTCACCCGCATAGAAAACCGTCCGCGACAGCAGAAATGGTTGTGTGTAGCGGAAGCCCATCTGCAGCAGTCGCGGGACGCAGCTGGCTAGCACACCGTTGCTGTTTCCACGTTGCAAGAAGAGCGTCCGCGCACCCCTGGACCTAGAACGGTCGAGCTCAGCACCAGGATGGCACGCTGTATCGCCGCAAACACAGTCAAGAAAGCCAGCTTTTTGTCGTGCAGGAGGCCACTAGCGCCACCTTGGGCCGCTGCCGTTGCAGTGCCAGGATCCGATACGGCAACACCATCAGCAGCAGTGCGGATGGCAGGATGCCCAGAATGGTGTTTTTAAAAAGTGGTGCGAAGTCAAACTGGCCCCTGGCTGCTGCAGGACCAAAGTAATGGCAATAGTTGAGGCACGTCTCCATTGTAATGCGATATGTAGCTGCTCGGGATGCCCCGAAACAGTGTGAGGACGTCCATGATAAGGTCCGGGTCCAAGTCGATTACTGACCGGGCAGTGATGCTGCATCTTGCGGTTGCAAATTCATACTTTATAGAACTGAGAAAAAGGCTGCCTAAATATTGCGCAAGCTGATATAAGACACAAGCTATAAATGGAAGGTGCTATCTCTGGATATATTGGTCCTCGAATCAGAAGGCACGGTTCAGTTTTAGCCGGCAGGGTTTATGTGGCGTTCCTTCTGGTAAGAGTCCTCCGACCTGATCTGGATAATGCTGCTTCTCGGTTGCCTGTTCATATGGAGCAGACATAGCGAAGAAAGTCCGGACTAGCTGATAAATCGACGAGACGAATGGCTCTTCCGCGTCCTAAGTGGTCTAAGAAGCTCCCTACTTCGGAAGACGATACTGCCTGAGCATGCTTTCGATACAGCCGCATGTGACACTATCTCTGAGCAAGCCCTTTAAGCTTAAGCAAATACATGATCGACATGACGCAATATAGTTTCTAGAAAAGCACTATAGCTGCTAAGATGCATCTTATCTGTCGGCCAACACCGATGACGACAATATTCGTTCGCTCAACCGGCAATTGCGCAAGCTGCAGCCGATGGCCATGCCAAGTGCATACTATTGGCTGTCACCATCGACCATTGTCTTGCGTGCTTGATCCTCGGGCCAGGTACTCCGTGCTTGTATCCCCCAGTCTCCCCAAGTTTCCACTGCCATTGTTCCCCACAGCTATGCAATTATCTAGACCGGTAGACCGGTAGACCAACACATCATCGCAATCATGTCGGACGCGACGAAAGCAGAAAACACCGGGTCCGGCAAGACGGAGGGTGTGGACGAGGTCCGCCAGATCGGCGTCCCTGCTGGCGGCCGCATCCCCTTCTTTCGCTCGACGCTCTTCCAGATCCTCGTCGTCGGGATCTGCGCCTTCTGCGCGCCCGGCATCTGGAGCGCCATGAACGGTCTCGGCGTCGGCGGGTCGCAGAGCCCGGACCTCGTCAACGCAGCCAACGCGCTGCTGTACGCCTTCATGACCGTGACATGTTTCCTGGGGCCCTGGCTGACCAACCGGATCGGCTTCCGCCACACGCTGGCCCTGGGCTCGGTCGGCTACCCGCTCTACGCGGCCGGGCTGTACGTCAACAACCGCTTCGGCACCACCTGGTTCATCTACGTCGGCGCGCTGGCCTGCGGCATCAGCGCCGGCTTCTTCTGGAGCGTCGAGGGCGCCATCACCACCGGCTATCCCGAGCACCACAAGCGCGGCCGCTATCTGGCCACCTGGTTCACCTTTCGCAACATGGGCAACATTGTCGGCGGCGCCGTCTCGCTCGCCATCAACCACCGGGTCAACCACCGCGGCAAGGTCGGCTACCAGACCTACCTCGGCTTCATCGCCATCCAGTGTCTCGGCCTCCTCTTCGGCCTGCTGCTGTCGAACCCCGAACAGGTCCGCCGCGACGACGGCACCCGCATCGCTGCCCCGCGTGGTATCCCCTGGCGCGTCGAGCTGGCCGCCATGCATCGTCTCGCCCTCAGCCGCTCCATCCTGCTGCTCGTCCCGCTCTTCTGGTACTTTGGCTGGATCCAGGCCTATCCCGGCACCTACCTGGCCACCTACTTCACCGTCCGCTCGCGCGCCCTCGGCAGCTTCCTCTCGGCCGTCGTCGGCACCATTGCCACCTGGCTCGCTGGCTCCCTCGTCGACCTGCCCTGGATCCGCCGCCGCCAGACCCGCGCCGTCGTCACGTACGGCTTCATCGCCGCCGTCAACAGCGTCACCTGGATCTGGGCTGTCGTCGTCCAGAACGAGTTCCGCCACTCTCACCCCGTCCTCGACTGGTCCAGCCAGCACAACTTTGCCCGCGGTTTCGGCGTCTATCTCTTTGAGCGCATCAGCGCCGGCCTCATCGAGAACTACATCTACTGGTGCATCGGCAACCTGTCCGACTCGCCCGGCGACCAGATCCGCTACAGCTCGCTGCTGCGCGCCATCGAGACCGCCGCCGTCGCTGTCGGCTTCGGCGTCCAGGCCGTGCCCACTGCCCTGATCGCCACGGCCAGCATCAATCTCGGCCTCTGGTTCGTCGCCCTTCCCTTCAGCTACTACGCCACCCTGCAGGTCGTGCGCAAGTTCAACGAGATCGAGGAGAGGAATCGGCACGTCGAGCAGGCCGCTGCCGACGAAGACCGTCAGATAGACTTGTAGATAGATATGCACAACGCTGCGAGAGCCAAATATCGACAAGGAGAAGCTCGGCTTTCTCTACTTCTGTTTTTTCTCGCCATGAATCGGCCGAAGCTGTGAAAGGTGCTGCACGTGCCCTGTGACATGTGGATCCAGGTAAGCTGCAACCAATCGGACGCCGTCTTCCTCCACAAATGCTCAGATAGGCAACTACGGGGTTGAACAGGCAAAGGCCGAAACCGCCCGAGGCGTCAAGCTCGGGAATAGACCACGACAGCAGCTTTCTCCGGCGTCTATGCGGAGTCGTTCGACTCTCCCCCTTTTCGTCTCCTCCCCTTTTTCGGGCCCGTCTGCCGTCGCGAACTGCTGCGACCAGTACGGAGTACGTCGTAAGATCTCGGTTAGCATTGCTTTGATTCGCCCATTGCTACGACGCCCGGAATTAAGAGCGCGTTGGGGAGGATTCCCCGACTGCACCTTCCACGCCACAAACCCAATCGCCCCTCCCCCACTACTTATGTCGGCGCCGGCCAATTAGCATACTGCCTTTTTCTGCTTCCAACGGCCCTGTCATTCCCCTGAAGCCTGGCATTTTGGTCTCGTTGACTTCTCTAGCTCTTCTCGACGTCAGTCTAAAGACAGGCTGAGCATCCAAACCTAAGGTACAGCTGTGCAGAGGAAGACGCCTCTTGCTCGGCTCTACGTTTTTGTGTTCGTCGTGCAACTCTCACGGGTTGCGCTGCTTCTTTCATGAGCATATTCCGGCTCCCCTCAGAACCTGCTCTCGTTGCCGGCTGCACGTGTTGGCTACTTGTTCTTTCTACGGCCTCGCCCCATCTTCCACAACCTTATAACTTCTCGGCACCCTTCTCTCCTCTTGTGGTAGCCGGGAACGCCATACATAGCAGGCCACCATGACGCCAGCCGACATCAAGCAGCTCTTCAGCACAGCTGGAGAGACCGTTTTAGATCAAGAAAGCGGCAGCTATGTCCTTGCAGAGACCGAGAAAATTCGGCGCACTAGCAGCCTTCAACAGGTCCTCGTTGCTGTCCAGCAGCTCTGGCTGTCCGGGTCAACAGGCCTCGACGCAGCTGTCGAAATTCTTGCCGACGGCAGCAGAGACGGTAAGTGCCGACGGGCTGTCTGACACTCCCGCACCCAAAGCTTAGTCCTCGTTCGCTAACAGCCAACCTGCAGTGACATGGCGGAAACCCATTGGCGAGTCTGGCATACTCGCCTTCTTCCTGGGCATCATTTCTGAAGCTGGCCTGCACACCTCCCTGAAGATGCACGCACTCCGCCTGATTGGCAATTCGTGCGCCGACGAAGGTAAACCCATCTGCTTTGGTTGCATTTCTGGCTTGCAGCTGTCGTATCTAACTCTCTGTGTAGACAGCAACCGAGCTCGTGTTGTTGCCGGAAATCACCTCCACCATCTCGTCCCACTCCTATCCGACGATACTCTCTTGGCTTTCGCCATCCCCGTCATGTTCAACATCTGTGTCGACTACGGTATGGTTTCTTTACTGTTCATCTTGTAGGAGGAAGGTGCACTAACTAAGCTTCATCCAGAGCCTGCTCAAGTCCAGGCCAGTCAGGCCGGCATCAGCCATGCCCTGCTGGATATCTTGTCCGGTCCGCGCCTGCTGAAATGCAGGGCCTTCTTGTCCATGTGCTGCAAGATTCTTGGCCTGCTTGTCAGAAAGGGTACGATCTAATCAATTCCTTCCAACGGCAAATCTTGAGCTGACGCAATATTGTGGCAGAACCTGATGTTCCCTTGGTCGACATTGACACCCCAGTACGCCTTTTACAGCTGGAAACTAGCCCAGACGTCGTTTTGGATGCCGAGGAATTCCAAAACCTGGTTTCCATCGTCCTTGCCTGTCTCTCGCAGGAGACCTTCCAGGCAGAGCTCAACCAACAGGGGGCTGTTGACTCACTGCTGAGAGCCTTTTCCGACTCATACACCAAATTTAGCGAGGCAGATCTCGAGGCGGAAGATGCGGAAGACTTTGTCTTGGTTCGGAACCAGTTCACGGCCATCATTGCTGACGTTATGGCCGACGCGTCCTTTTTCACCGTCTATTCCGTGACCTCGCCCGTCATACAGACGTTGGAGCAATGGCTGCGCGATGATTCTACCCACACAGCCTTGAGGACTGCTGCATGTTACGCGCTCGGAAACTTGGCCCGTTCGGATGATACCAGCACCTATTTCGTCCACACGGACGAGATACACACCAGCCTAATCTCACTCCTCGCCACGCAGTCCACATCAGGCAACCAGCCTCCCCCAATCCAACTCTACTATGCCGCTCTCTCGTGTCTCAAAAACCTCGCCATTCCGCTGTCAAACAAGCCCAAGTTGGGTATCATGCTCGAGCCAACTGCGAGTCTCCTTCCTCGCTTCTGGGCAAACTCCACGCAGCCACACCTTCAGTTTGCCGCCATTTCTTTGACTCGGCTGCTCCTCGCATCCTGTCCTGACAACGTCAGGCGCATATGTATCCCGCTATCGACGGACCCGTCTTCACCAGCTCATGAGCGAAGCAATCTCCACGTCCTAGCCGACATCTTTGACCGCATCGATGCCGAAAACGCAAAAACCGAGGCTGCGCGGGTCATAGCCACTGTTTGTCGCGTATTGCACGCCGCTCCGGGACAGCCTCCAGTTCTATCTGATGATTGGGAACCCAGCATTGAAGCTGTGACCACTGCTGCAGCGGGCGCTGCCAGTACTCCTACAGAGCCGGGCTTGTCCTTGGTATCTGCATCAGCTACGCCATCACATCTCGAACAGCCTCGGCGAGCACGTTTCTACGCTGCCCAGTTGGACATGGCCGATGCCCTGTCCTACTTGATGACCCAGAGCCGGTATCCGGTCTTGCGGTCGGAAACCATCTTCATCTGCGCACTCATGAGCTGCTCCGCAGACGGAGCCCGTCTCGTCATGCGCGCCCTCCAGCCGTTCGACGTATGCAGGGTCATTGTCGAAGCTGTGTCTGGCCAAGACATGGTAGACGGTCATGAACTTCAGGAGGCTGCAGAGCAAGCTTCCAAGGGCGGCACCACCGTACCGTCAGAAGCTTCGCTGTTGCAAGAACTCTTGTCTTCGAACGAATCGGGCACCAATGATGCATCCCTCATTCCGCTCCCTACTGCAGCAGAACATGGCTCGGAAAGCGGCGGGCCCACGCCTCAGCCGGTCAACCCGGCACAGGCGGCACAAGCCTCCCGCCTCGACCTCGAGAATGGCATCGTCTTACTGTCCGAGATAATGAAGAACTTCTCTCAGTTTCTGCCTCCTTTCCGCCGCAGCATGTTCGAACAGACGTTGCAACTTGGGGCCGCACGTCTTGCCCAGGCCAAGGAGGAGCAGGCAAAGCTCCGTTAAATTCCAGGACATATCCATGTAGGCACGACTGCACAATGTTGGTGTGATTAGTCTCTAAAATATAATCAAACTCTAGCCTCTTCGCACCAGCTACGTTTCGACCTCAACCGTGAAAAGCTGACAATAGGCCGTTGCACTCTCCCTACTCGTGATACTGTTCACTCTGCTCCAAGCTCTCACCCGCCGAACCTCTTGATTTTTTAAAACGTTTTTTTATTTTTTTAATGTCCTTTCAAGGTGGGCACAGTCAGATGATGTACGATGCCTCATCCCCTTGTCCCTAGCGGCAGTGAACAGTGGTTGTCTTGTGCCGCCAGATGTTGTTCTCTTGTGTCTTTTGAATGTATCATTGTCCCATCGCAGTTGGTTAAAGCAGCCCAGAACAGCGTACACATACACACACACCAAAAAGAAAATCTGATCCCTCGGCCCTCTTTTTTTCCATGCTCCGAGAAAAGCACACCCCGACAACCGTTCTTCTTTCCCTTTAAGCGCCCGTCGCTTATTTCTTGTTCGCCTCAGCCTCGGCGCGATCCTTGATCCGCTTCTCGCGCGCACCAGCGTACTTCTTGGTTGACCGGGCCAAGCGCAGGGTGGTGTAGGCACCACCCTCCAGCTGCGCCGGCAGCTCGCTAGCCTTGATCTCGGTAACGCCAGCCGGGATACGGACGATCGGCAGGACGCCGGCGATGGACGCGGCGGCAGAACCGGCAGGGATGGCCGGCTTGGCGCCCTTCTTGGGGAAGACGAGCAGGCGAGCCTGGTAAGCCTTAAGACGGGCAACGTTGGCGGCCAGGGACTCCTCCGACAGGTTCTGGCGACGGTGGTCGACGGCAATACCGATGGTCGGGGCCAGAAGGCGGGGCACACCAGCAGCCTGTAGCGGGAAGAAGACCCATGTCAGCAGGCAGTCCCGGATCCAGGACAGGCCAACAGGGGCGGCAATCATACCTTGAGCTCGGTCAGGGTGAAGCCACGGCCAGCCCGCACTTTCCGGTTGTACTTGATGGTCGGGCAGCGGACAATGGGCCGCAGACGGTCGACGGGCCGCGGGGCGATGGCAGCAGCCTTGCTCTGGCGCGCCAGACGACGGCTGTGCTTCTTGCCGGCCTGTTTGTAGGAAACGTGTTAGAACTGCGATTCTCCGGCTTGGAGACGTTGGGTCCGTCAATCCATCCCTGTCCCTCCGATGCAGAGGTCAGGCTTCCCCGTGCGAACGAGTGCTCTAGCAAAAGCTCTTCTCGCTGCTCGCTTTGGGCTCGGCCTTTCCCCTCATCGGTCTCCTCGTTCAGAATCGTACCTGGTCAAAGTGCACCCGGACGCGGCGTTGCCAATCCTTGCGGAAATCTGCGATATCCAGTCAGTCACCGGGTTCCATTGTCTAAAAGCAGCGACGATCCATGTCCCGCGTCCGATCGTGAGAAGAGCAAAGACGGGCGTGTGCATCGACAGAATAGGCTCGACTAACGGTTGTTGGGGATTTGGTTGTTGTGCTTGATCGCCTGGAGGGAAAGAAGAGGTCCGGTTAGCCAGCCGTTCGCGAATGCAACATTCATTCAAGGTGAGGCAGATACACACCATTTTGAACGGGTTGCGCGATCAACTGTCGACGAGATTATGCGTGGTGGTCGTCGGTGTGGGATGGTAGGAGGGCCGAAACAAGAGAAGAAAAATCACCACTGTCCGAAAAAAATATTGTCGATGGCCCTTCTCAATCCACCAAACTTGGGGTGCAAGTGGGGGCAGTAAAAGAACACTGAATTTTTCAAAGGGCTTGATAACCCTACCATGCACTAGAGGCTGTGATTGGCCTGAATAGCGGTTGTGGGCTCAGTCATGCGCGACCACCGATTTGCCAAAACGAGTATGTAAGCATACACAGTGGGTCTTCTTGATGGTGTGAGAATGGACGGAGTACTTTGTACTCGGTAAACTTTGCTTCATTGCCATGTTGTCCTAAAACCCCCAAACGCCAAGTCTATGTGTGCCCAGCCCTTTACAATTCAGTTGCATATCCATACAGTTTCGGTAATCCTGGGAAGCGTGACAAAACAGAGGAGCCGCTACCTCCAACCCGGCAGACAGTCAAAATCATTTGAGGTCGTCGATATAGCCCAGGCGATCCCGGTTGCTATCACACACGCGAGCAAATTCGAGCAGCAGGCGCCAGACATACAGCAGCATGTCCTCCCGGCGCAGGACTTGTTCTGCCCAACGCTTCCCGGCAGACGCGATCATGTGTGCGGCGGCGTCGCCCTTTTCCGAGCTAAGAAAGTAGTCTAGGACGGCATGCAGCTCTTGAAAGGTGTTGTCGAGTGGCACGAAATGCTGCCAGGGCTGAAGTCGATCGTCGTGCCATTCGGCGTAGATGGTGGCCTTGAGCGGCAGGCTGGTCGACAGCAGCAGGCCGCGGAAGCGCGCGCTAAAGCTGTTGCCATCTGCATCCGGGATGAACTTGTCGCTGTACTGCTCCCTCATGGGCTTGTTCGGTACGACATGGGCATGCGGCGTGATGTAGTCGCATTCCCCCGGGGGATAGCAGAGCAAGTCGGTGAAGCCGGTGTCGGAAACCTTTTGCAGTACCTCCCCGATAGTGCCGTTAAGACGCCTCGGGAAGTTGTACATCTGCGGAGACGCCATCTCAAAGGTCATGGCCGCGATGTTGTCCTTCTCCAGACGCGACACCGTAGTGCCGTTCAGCATTTCAAGCATGCGATGGCGCTGAAAGTGCGTCCAATTCTCCTTCTTGTTGCGGCCGCCCGAGGCAGCGCCCCGCCAAACGATGGTAGTGTTTTTACGCGCCCACAGAGGCCCGCGATCCTCGCCGCCTGAGTAAAAGGGGTCGTCGGTAAGATACATGGCACCTGGAATCAGGATTTCATTGTTCCTTGTAAGCTTGCAGCCGCCAAACAGCGGAATTAGCTCCGTCGATGTCGATATAGATACCGGCTCCACGAAGGAACCATGCAGGTACCGGATGTGAGGCTGAGAGCACACGTCGGCGGCGGCCGAGAAGTTCTTGATATATCCATTCTCCGAGAACGACGGCTTCCACTCGTGCGGCAGGCCGGGGGAGTGGGAAAAGTCTGAGAGCGCAGGGACATCACGGCTGGGGCTGTCTGGTGGACACGCTTTGCGTGCCAAGTCCCAATAGCGGGGCGAGTCTGAGCGAATCCAGTCGGGATCGTAAGCACGGCTGCCGTTGCCTCCACCACGAGCATCGATGTCAGCCAATCCAGTGTAATTCTGGATGACGTCCTTCATCGGAACCACCGCGCGGCCCTTCTTTTCCTTGGCCACGTAAGCGTCGATGTCTTCCCATCCGACCAGGAGCCGAGGCTCGTCCATGTAATTGATTGGCATGTCGACATCTGGCAGATGTGGTGCGGCCTCGGCCACCAGCGCGGTCCAGAGCTCCAGCCAGGCGACGAGGCCGTCCGTATTGCCGACGCCCTGGACCGAGCCGTTTCGCACACGCACGACGTGGTGCCAGGACTCGGCCCGCGCGGCGGTCGTCTCGGGGTCGAGCGCCCAGAAAGGCGCCAGATCGCGGTAGATGCGATCGAAGAAATGTTCGACGACGATGGCATCGTGCTCCTTTGCGTAAGCCATCCACTTGTCGAAGCCGGGCGGTGGGTGGCGACCGCGACGCTCTCGGTACATGGCCGCAGCCACGTCGACGTGACGGCTCCGCTCTTTGAACACATCCTCTTGCGCTTTTCGGGAGCTGGCAATGAGTCGATCGATCGGATGAAGCTCGGCAGCGGTCTGGTTACCGATGAAGAGGTCGTATTTTGAAATGGCTTCGAGAAGGTCGGACTCGGCAGATGGCTCGCTGTGTTGCAGCTTCGCCGTGATTCTCTGCAGTGTATCGACCTGGGGACCGTAGTAGAGGCCGTAGGACAGAAGTGCAAGAGTGATGCAAGCAGCCACGAGGATGAAGCGAATGGCGGCAGAGAAAGATCTCGTGGGCCTGCCCACCCCATAAGCACCCAGAGGGGCGCGAAATGCCATGGCAGAGCAGAGCGGTAGATGAGCAAAGCAGTAAAGAGCAGGTTGCGGTTGTAGTGCGCAAGAGGGAGGAAAGAAGTATCACGGCATCGGCAGTGACGATGATAATATGTATACGGAGTGTGGGTGTGCGTTTCGTTCTCAGCTCACCCCCAGGTAGGATCCAGAGAACGGATTGACAGCTGGTCCGAGAGGATGAGAAACCAGGCCAAAGCTAGGGCTCCCATTCGAGGTTTACGGGTGTTGGATGCACGTGTAATTAGGGGGTGAACAGGCGCAAAATAAAAAGAATAAAACAGGGATGTAAGGAGCTGTACGAGTACTCGTATGTGTGGTACGAATTTGAGTGGATCTGGACGAGGCGGAAGGAACAAGAGATTGGTGGGACAGACCAGCTGATGACGACACAAGTCCCGCATGGGGAAAGAGACGCACCATGTCGGTAGACACGTAGTACGATCTATTTGATTGCTTCTGCCGACAGTCTAACGGTGACTTTTCAGATTCGCCACGAGTGCAGCTGTTTATCGTTCTGAATCTCCTGCTGGCATGAGTATCGAGCTCAGCGTCGACTGTTGTGGCTGGAATGTAATATTACAGCTGGGCCCAAAACTGGGT
The DNA here is from genome assembly GCA_001455505.1 of Leptographium lundbergii. Lineage (NCBI taxonomy): Eukaryota > Fungi > Ascomycota > Sordariomycetes > Ophiostomatales > Ophiostomataceae > Leptographium > Leptographium lundbergii. The sequence continues at coordinate 34,684 of LDEF01000105.1, forward strand.
TTGGATAGGAGATGTGCTTCGATGTCTCAGGCACGCCACAGCTTATTGCATCAGAAACGAGCTTGCCCCTTCTTTGGGGGATTGGAAACATAACACTAAAGCCTAAAATCGTCCTATTGATGGCAGTTAATATTTGTGATACACCCCAGACGACAAAATGGGAGGATGTTTAAAGCTGCCGTTGGTTGTTGCCTAAAGCTTCTTTGACTTCAATTCAGCTAATGTTACTTATCACTTGTTTGCTAGATATTTCCCAATCTGTCAGACCATGTTTCCCGCTGGCAAAGACACGCTTAACTTTGGGCTGTACGGAGTACTAGAAACCCGGTCTTGAACAAACCCCCGTAATTTTTGTGCATACGGATAGGATACTGCCGAGCCCCTCGTCCATCCAAGATCGTCGGGACTGCTTATGAACGGCCAGAGCTCCTTTGTTCGTATCATGGCGTCTGCAGCGAGCCTGCCAGCTGTTGCCGGCCCGTCAGCTATCGGGCCAATTGGCGCCCAGCAAAAAAATTCCCATTTCACCGGCTGCTGGTTGTAAAGCTCCTTAGCTTATCGACTGGAGGGGAAAGGGAAAAAAGGCGTACTCATAGACATCTCCTGACCATCCGCCTCTTCGCAACAAACGAGCATTGCTCTGGCTGGGCATCGTCGCTCCCTCCGTCGTCTTTGTGCATTGCTCTTCTAGCTATCAAGCGGTCCTTTGGACTTTGGCCTGTCTGTCGCATCCTGTCAATTTCCCACACGAACGAGAGAGAAAAAAAGACAAACACGACAACAAAATGCCATTTACGGTACCACTTCGGAGCGCAGCGGACGCCACGCGCTTCACGTCCACGATGCCGCATGCCAGCCGGCACGCTACCGGGCCCGGGTCTTCGGCCAACCCGTCGACCTCCCGGTTCCAGTCGCCGGGCGGCAGTGGCGGTGCTCCGGGCGGCGCACGGCCGCCGCCTCCGTCCTTCCCCGGCGAGACGCCCGAGCAGAAGGTGGCCCGGCTGCGTGCCGCACACAAGGCGGCCAAGAACGCCCAGGTGTCGCGCTTCGACCGCATTGTGGGCTCGGCGCGGCACATGTTTGACTCGGCACACAGGATCACGATTGTCGGACTGATTGGGTTTACTGGTACGTCTTGCCTTTTCTCTTCCTTGGCCACCTGCTGTCTCCTCTCGCTAACCCGCTAGCCATTGCCGGTCTCCTTACCGTCTACACCACCGTCGACATGATGCGCTTCAACCACAAGCGCAAGCTGGAGTTCATCGCGGCCCAGAAGCAGATGGAAGACGACAGCCTGGCCGCAGCGCGGCTGGCGTACATGCGAGGCGACGCCACCGACGAGCAGACGGCCCTGGTCGAGGAGATGGCCGCGGCCGAGAGAGCGGCCATCAGCGCCGGCACGCCGCCGCCGGCACGGTCGGGAGACGGCTTCTTCAAGATGCCGAGCCTCCTCGGCGCCCCGTCGCCCGTGGCCGCCGAGGCCACGCCGACTGCCGCCGCCGCGGCTACGCCGTCCTCGTGGGCCAAGTCCATGCTCTCCCGCGAGGAGCAGGGCGAACTCCCGGGCTCGTCGCAGAGCCGGCTCGGCTACGAGAGCCTGTCGGAAGAGGACGACTGGCCGGGTGCGCGCGAGAGCGACGTCGTGCGCGCTGTCGAGGAACACTCGGCATACCTGGCAGGAAAGGCTCAGGCTGCGCTCGACCGCGAGCGGGCCAACCAGCGCAACGGTGGCCCGCTCGACCGGATCGGCCTGGAGCCCGCCGCTGCTGCTGGAAAGAAGAGCTGGTGGAAGTTTTGGTGAGAGCGCATGTCAGTCCAAGGACTCCACACAGCTGCCGCCTGTCCTTCTACATATCTTCCGATGTACAACAGTAACGAGTCGGGGGTGATTATTTTCTCTTTTCTTTCTTTCTTTCTGCATACACTGGCGTCTGGAGCATGGAGGTGTAATGTTACCCAAAAATTCTAGATAGGCCAATGTCCACTACTTCCCACTCTTGCATATGATACTCCACTTTTTGTCTGGTGCAATGCTGAAAGTGTGCAAGAATTCAATTCGCTGTTGTAGCTTGTGTTCGCCGTCATCAAGGCCAAGATCTGGCATGTCAATAATACACAAAATTTCGCTGCTGTTGCCCCTTCCTTTCAATGAGTGTATGCTAGCCGTGTATCCCTCCCCGAGTTCCCCAGAATCGCCGTGCTGTAAGGACTAGATGCTGATGAGAAAAGCAAACCAAGAAACAGAAAAAAAAAAGAAAAAAAAAAAGCTAAAACAGTATAACAAAGGACAGGGCTAGAAGAGCGAAACTGAGAGAAAGCCGGTAGACAAACCAGCTGTGGCGGAAGTCCGAACCCCCAGTTGTTGTTTCCGGGTCTGTAAATGCATGTTGTAAAAGACGAAAAACGAGTGTGGATACGCCACAGGCCAGGTAGTAGAACCGCGTAGAGAGCTAGCGTGTTCGTTTTCAGGAAGTGCTTGTCTCATCTGTCCTGGGTGAGGAAAGAACATCGGCTTTCAAGCCGCATGAAGCAGCCACTGGATAATCGCCTTTTTTCGCCGACGACGGGCGCGTTCCAACGCGTAATCCTGTCGACTGCGGCCAAGTACATTCGGCGCGTTCAAAACAGAGTTGCATCCACTCTAGGACACAATAATATGGTTGAAGTGGCCCGGAACTCGGTTGCGGCACTTCTCGCAATCGGAGCGGTACCCTATGCTGAACGACTTCTTCATGCCGGTCTGCTGTGTCCATGCGACAACGGTGTGGCGGCTGCGGGTATGCCCTTTTCTGGGCGAAGACTGCGAAGCCGGGTCGCCGTCCACAGACGCGACGTCGCTTGCGTAGGCCGGGGAAGAGAGCGCGTCCATGGGGGAGGCCGATGGCCGCGTCGGCGTCGGCATTGGCGAGCGGTGTGAATCAGATCCATGGTAGCAGGGCGAATGGGCCGACATTGGCAAGGCGCCATCGCCATGGCCACCGCTGTGGTAAGACATTTGGTCAAGAGCCATGTCGGGGTTCAGACCCTCCTCGCCACCGATCTCGCTAATAGGCGAGGGAAGAGAGTGGTTGTGCACAATGCTCCAGTCTCCCATAGATGCATGGTCAAGCGACCGGGGCACGGAAAGGTCATGGTTTGCAGACAGCATGTCGCCGTCTTCGAGTACAGGGTGGCGTAATGCCGACGACGCGCCGGCTTGGCCCCAGCTACCCCCTCGGACCTGGGCAGCAAAGCTTGGCTGCAGGGGCGTCGGTATGCGTCCGGCAATTGTCGACCGTATGTCGTCTGGCTGCAGTGGGCCTGGAGCCAGGTGCTGCCCGGGGTCGCAGCTTGGATTTGGCATCTGCTGTGCTGCCACGTTGTCCGCGTCGTCCATGGCCATGTCCATATCCATGTCACAACCGCCCATTAGATGGGCAGAGTTCGGGTCTGGCTGTTGCTGGGCTTGGACGCTTGACATATCAATAAAAGAGCTGGGGGGAGTGATGGCGATGGGTTCGACTGGGGTTGCCTCCGATGGAAGCGCCCATTTCCGGGCCGCTGATGGAGAGGTCCTGAGAGGTAGAGTGTGCACGCGTTTCTAATAGAGCCAGCCGCAAGTTAGCAGGCAGCGTTCGCATCAACAACCGCGAACAACAAGGACGGATACATGCATTTCTGTGTTCGTTAAACCCAATGGCCGTCCCGTTCAGAAACTCGACGGCCTCTTCCTCGTGGTAGCGCTTAAGCATTCCTCGAGGATACCGAGGAGCAGGTTCTGGGTAGGCGAACATGGTGCTGTGGACTTTGGTAGATCCGGAGTCGGACACGGACAGTCGGGTCTGCGATTGGTCGGCAGGGACAAACAGAGTACCAGTTTCGTTGATGGTGCCGTCAAGGGGTTTAAAAATGATGATCGGGGATGGGACGACAAGAGGGAAGCATCCGGAGGACCTGAGGAGAACTGTTTGCAGATTATACAACCCGAAGTTGGCGGCTGGGGATGCAAGAGTATTCCTCCGGCAGGTTCTTTCTCAGCCGACACCGGTAACGTAACCAAGGCAGCTGCAACCACCCACACAGTCCGAATGAAGCAGCGCTGTCAAGGCGACAGTCAGGGGGGAAGGCGGGACTGACAGGACTGATGCAGTGATGATGACGGAAGGGAACAGCGAGCAAGACACAAGAAGAGAAGGACAGGATCAACGCAAACGCAAGGCTACACCGCGACACATGAAGACGGAGAAAGCGACATCAGATGCTACTCGGCCGCAGGCAGAGAGAAAAAAGAGCGCTATGAGAGAGACGGCATACATTGAATCTCTCGGCCCACAATCATGGGTCCGATGGAGGCGAGGCATGGAGGGGAAAAAAGAACGAGGTCGGGCGGGGGCGGGAAGCCGTACATAGTACTGTAGGGGGGGCTGTCCGCGGCCTGGCTTGAGTGGCCAGGCTTGGGCCCAGGTGGGTTTAGTGGTGGGCGCGGCGGTGTTTAGGTGGACCCGACACCCTGTACGATGTGCGATAGGTGCACTATTTTCGGCGTCGCCTCGCAGAAGCCGTGCTGTTTCCTGCCCGTACTGGCTCGTATTCAGCTGCTCAGCCTAGCGAGAGAGGCGCAAGGAGACATCGCCAGGAAGACGCCCGACGTCCCGCTGTCGGCATTTCGTTCCAGCACGGCGTGATTTTGCGGCGATGCAGAGCCGTCTTCTGCCCTGTGGATCGCTGCTCCCGACTCTCTGGAAACGGTTATGTCGGGATGCCGACGATTGTCGACATGGAAAGGAACCCGTTTCAGGTCTGCTTCAAGATGGACGATCGGCGATGATGCGGGTTACAACCGAAGGAGCACTGCTCCCTTCTGGAACGCTACTTGTGCCGGTTTCTGGTCCTGGTTTCTGGTTCTAGCTTCTAGTTCCTGGTTTATGGCTTCTGGCTTCTCGTCGTTGTTTATCATCATCGTGATGCACGCTCTCCTTTCCAGTCGTTTCGACTTGCCCGACAGTACGTCAGCACCGATGACGATAGCGGCATGCATGCTAAGACAAGTCGGCATCTCCACGCTGAGCACACGGTCAGCCTGCCTGCCGCGACCGACCGGAACGATACGACGTCAGGGGCCTGCTGACTACGCAGTCAGCAGGTATGCATTATCATAAGAGTACGGAGGATTCGGGGGCACGGGATTGCCCAGCTCTGCACAGGCTTCCCCAGTACGGAGTACTACGACGTATTCTCCAGACCAGTGGAGCCATACTGGCTTCCAATCACAGTGTCTGCCTGCTGGACTGCCATCGGACCACGGCGGGCTGCACCGGCTATTCCCCTTCGGGCTCGCCTGCTTCGGAACGAGCGGTCTGGTGCTAATACTGGACGATGCACGACATGTCATTAAAACGAATTGGCCTATTGCAGTGCTGACATGAGGTCGGGCCTGGCGAGTTTTTCTCTGTCAGCTTTTGACAGTGCCGGCCTTCCAAGGCACTGTATGCTGTGTTTTCTCTGCGTCTAGATTCGCCAGGGCCAAGGCGGTGAGCTAGGCAAAGGACCCGGCCGGCCTATGAACTAGTAGACAGGGTAGAAAAAAAAAAAAAAAGAGGGGTACCAACTCGTACGGTGCCTTCCGTTCTTGGCTGCAGGCATTTTATACATACGGCAATAGATCGACCTGCGAACGTGTTTTTTTTTGCTCCTGTGCCTGCTTCCTCAGTCTTTCTCTTCTAACGTAATTGACTTTGCAGGACAGCAGGACAGGGTCCACCTCCAAAAACCTAACAAAGCCGACCAATTGCTTGCCAATTACAGATTACTAGTAGCACGTTCAGGCGTTCCTCTGCAAACCTTCCCCTCTCTGCCTCTCTGACTCACACTTTTCCTATATACCGTTTCCTTCTTTTCCCGTTCCTGTCACACTGGCACCACACATTGCGAAACGACGTCCTGTTCTAAGCCCTCTTCTCATCTCTATATCTGCTCGTCGTCCCCCCTCGAGAAGACTGCTCGCCCCCAACTGCTGGTGCCATTCTCTTGATCCCACAGCCCTGTCCGTTTCTGCCCAACCGTTTCGCCCTCACACATCCGCCATCATGCCTGGACGCGAAGTTTCCCTCGTCGCAGACAACCTCAGAGGTGAGAGAGCAGCAAGACAGCCTCGCAGCCGAGTTCCGTCTTGCTAACGTTGTCGTCACGCAGTTCTGGGCCAGGACCCGCTCATCCCTCCCGATCTGCTGATCTCTGAGATCCCCATCACGGAGTCAGCACTCCAGACAGTCGTCAAGGGCCGCCGCGATGCCGTCAACATCATCATGGGCCGCAACGACCGGCTGCTCGTCATTGTCGGACCCTGCTCGATCCACGACCCCACCACGGCCATCGAGTACGCCACCCGGTTGCGCGAGCTGTCCAAGAAGCTGGAGAACGACCTGGTGATCATCATGCGGGCCTACCTGGAGAAGCCGCGCACGACGGTCGGCTGGAAGGGCCTGATCAACGACCCGGACATCGACTCGACCTTTAAGATCAACAAGGGCCTGCGCGTGTCCCGCCAGCTCTTCTGCGACCTGACCGGCACGGGCGGCATGCCCATTGCCAGCGAGATGCTCGACACCATCTCGCCGCAGTTCCTAGCCGACTTCATCTCTGTCGGCGCCATCGGTGCCCGCACCACCGAGAGCCAGCTGCACCGGGAGCTGGCCTCCGGCCTGTCTTTCCCCGTCGGCTTCAAGAACGGCACCGACGGCAACCTGGGCGTCGCCATTGACGCCATCGGCGCTGCAGCCTCGCGCCACCACTTTATGGGCGTCACCAAGCAGGGCCTTGCCGCCATCACCCGCACGGCTGGCAACGAGCACGGCTTCGTCATCCTGCGCGGCGGCACCCACGGCCCCAACTACTCCAAGGAGCACATCCAGGCTGCCAAGGAGACCCTGATCAAGAAGGGCCAGAAGATGGCCATCATGGTCGACTGCTCGCACGGTACGTCCTGTCTCTCTGTCGCCTAGCCCCGTCCATGACTAACAGCAATGCAGGAAACTCGAGCAAAGACCACCGCAACCAGCCCAAGGTTGCCAAGTGTGTTGCCGACCAGCTCCGCGAGGGCGAGAAGGCTCTGATCGGCGTGATGATCGAGTCCAACATCAACGAGGGCAGCCAGAAGGTGCCGGCTGCGGGCCCGGCGACCCTGAAGAAGGGCGTCAGCATCACCGACGCCTGCATCAACTGGGAGGACACCGTGGCCGTGCTTGAGGACCTGGCCTCTGCCGTGCGTGAGCGGAGAAAGGTGCTGGCAGGCACTGCCACCGGCATCGTGGACGACCCGAAGACGACCCTTTTGGAGGAGGAGTAACCACGAAAACGGTTAGACGCGGCTCTTTTCATATCGGGGCATTGCATGCATAGACAAAAGTTACCAACCAAAATGTAGGATGGGCGTTACGGCGTTATGATCTGTCGAAACTCAAAAGCCATACATATATGACTGGTGTTCCAGCTACGCTTGGAATTGGAAAAGGGGGACAGTTGAATTTATCGGTCCAACATACTATAATCTTGACATCAGAAAAGGGTAGGGGCACACATCTTGCGGTGCAAATTCAACGAAACGTTACCGTGGTCACACTGACGCCTGTTTCATTTGTACGTTGTCTGCATATTACCGTAGAAATCAGAACCAGCGCCGGTCACATGCTGCATATATACCTCTACACTGAGCCTCTCTCGTCGCCTTCTCTCCTGTCTGCGCCCTCAGTCGGTGACACCACCAGCCAGCGGCGAGTACTGCCCGCGCAGCTCTGCTGTCCTTGGCGAGAATGGGTTTCGCAGGCCGCCCGTGTTTCCGCCGCCACCTCCGCCGCCGCTCCCTGGACCAGCCCCACGCCTGCCGATACGGAGCATGTCTGCTGCCCGCTGGAAGAACCCCGGACTCGACTCGGCCCCGCGTCGGCCGCCATGGCCGCCCAGCGGCGGCCTCTGTGCGGCGGCCGCTCGTGCCGCCCGCGCGGCCACCAAGTGTTTTACGGCTGCCCAGCCGAGCAGGCCGCCTGTGCCGATGAGGAAGCACCACACAATGATCTCGTCCTTGCGGCTGTCGCGCTGGAAGCACGCCGCCACCACGTCCTTTTCTTCGGCGTCGCGGCAGATGGGCAGGCCAGAGCTGAGGCAGTATGCGCGGTTGCAGCGGCTGCAGGAGGCGGCACCGGCGCGCGCGAGGAGAAAAGATGTGTTGTCGTCGGCAGCAGCACGACTTTCGAGCTGCGCTTCGGGCGCGGTCCACCAGCGGCGGGCGAGGCCGACAGACTGCCCGCCAGTGCCGTCGGACGGCGTCTGCTCGTGCGGCGGGTTCAGCGGTATGATGGTGCTGTTCTTGAAACAGGTGCATTTGCAGAAGGAGGGCGCAGCTGGCAAAGTTGGTGGCCCTTGTCAGCGAAGACTCTTGGGCAGCGAGCAGTGAGCACAGCAGCACTCACAGGTTGCCGATACCAGGGCCAGAAGCACGCTCAGAGCAGCCACGATCAAGTGTATTCGTGCCATCGTGTGGTTCCTCGCAATGGCGCCTGCAGACGAAATGACTGTCGCTCGCGCAGGACGGCTGATGCTGCTCGCTGGCGAAGCTGTGGATACGAGCGGATAAGAGGCGCCTCCGGCAGCTGTGGACAGCCACACTGTGGCGCACAGCCCGATTCAATGCGCTAGTCCGTGTTTGGCAAGGCCGTTGGGCAGGCCGAATTTTTGGAGCTGGTTTTCGTGAGAAAAAGCCCTTTCTCTTCCTTCCTTCCGGAGCCCGCCTACGCAAGAACGGATACCAGGACCGCCGCGACGATGCGCCGAATATCGAGAGTACCCACGCCGCTGGGCATGTGTGCACCCTGCGAGGCCGCACAGCCCGGCCGCCGCCTGGCCGCGCAGCTGCCCCGCCAACATCCATCGCGCCACACAGCAGCAGCAGTATCATCAGCTTCGTCAGCACGGCCATTGGCCAGCCGGCATACCTTTTCGGCCGCGGCAGTCCACGCACGGCCGTTCAGCCTATCGGCCACGCGGCTGCGGACGACAGGGCAGGCTCCGACGGACGACGCCGTCGCCGTGGCTGCGGCCGAGGACGCCGAGCTGGCGGCGACCGTGACTCCGGTGGCGCCAGTACTGGCCGTGCCGGGTCCCGTCGAGACAGCGCCGCGGCCGGGCAACGTGGGCGACGCAACATACGTGCCGGCCGAGTCGGGCGAGGGGCTAGAGGAGGTCGGCGGCCTGGACGGCTGGTGGGAGGACGAGCGACACTGGGACCCCGCGGTCGAGTTCCGCGGCTTCGGACCTGCGCAGCGGGTCACAGACCCCGCCGCTCTCGAGGCCCTAGCACGCCAGGCTGTCCTGGAGGCGCTGGCAGTCCGCAGCAGCAGCAGCAGCAGCAGCAGCAGCGGCGTGAGCCTGACCGACGCCTGGCACCGCGGCGGCTCGGTTGCGCGGCAGGCGGCCCTCGGCCTCGACGTGGATGTGGCCGAGGACGGCAGCGTGCAGGGGCTGCGTGGTGACGTGGACGGCGTGGTGGCGGGTCTGAGCCCGGCAGACGTCGAGTCTGAGCTCGAGGACGGGGCCACGGCCACGGCCCTTGACGCGGACGAGGCCCGCGAGCTGGTCGGCTCCTGGGATGCTGGCTGGAAGCAGGTGTCCCTGGAGGACGCGGCGCTGAAATTTGCGGTAAGACCGAACGCCCATCCTTGTTCTGCAGTGCTCTTTGTGACCCGGTCTGGTGGCTGACCTGCTTCTTTATTTTCCCAGATCACGAAGCGCATCCTACAGCTCACCGGCCACCTGCTGGCGGACGCACATCTGGCATCCGCCAGCACGGTTAGTGGTCTTCTGGGCGTGCTCGTGAGGCCGCCCAAGCCCAAGAAGCTGGCAGAGGAGCTGAAGGCGGACGGCATGCTCACGGAGCTGCCCAACGTAGCGGTCTACGGCCGGCGCGTGACGCCCATCGACAAGCACAAGATGGTCGGTCGATGGAAGGTGATTGTACAGGAGCTGGAGAAGAGAGACCTTCCAGTCACTGGCACGGGCAAGTACGACAAGTCCGTGGAACGGAAATGGGTGTACCGGTGATCGTGGCGCGAGATTTCCTGCTTGTACAATAGCTCAGACGAAAATAAGGCAAGGGGCTGTGCAACTAGATATGCCATACCCTCCATGCTACACAAAATCCAATCTTACGACATTGACAAAATTGCCAATGCCTTCAGTCCGTTGTCCAAGAAAATCGTTGTCCGTTAATGGGCTTTAACTAAGCAGTGCGGCTTCCCAGATTGTATGGATGTAGTGCAAAACAGCAAACGTTTCGACCCGGAAATAGAAATATACAAAGGATACAAGCCAGCCAGACTTAATTTGCAATAAAAATCGAATAGCACATTATTAAATATGGATGTATCTTATTACTTGCACGTTTTTTTCTAAAATGCAAAAGGTGCATTGACTATTTTATTAAAACAAGTTAAAACAATACTATGTAGTTCTTCGGATGCCCGCCTTACGATTAAGAAGTCAGAACTGTCTTTCTGAAATAGTTCCAATGCTAGTGACATGTCCATGACGTGTATACACGAACAGTCGCTTGTGCAGATTCTCGGTGGTCTCTTAGGATCTATGTAAGGCTGACAGGAAGTTTAGTACATTTATTTATATTATACCAATTTATTTCGTCATATGCGCATGCAACGTCCTTTGCGATGTCAAGGACAAAGTGCTCTTGAACTTTTTCAAGCAGGGCACAGCAAACAGACCGCGGATTGGTCGCATCGGTTCGCATATATGCACAACATCCAACAGCAACGCCGTTAGGAAGCTGTCTCAGGCTCCCAACTGTACACAGCAAGACATATCGGGATTGCAACAGCCATAAGGATTGACATCACCGGGAGGATTGGGCAAGTCTTTTTTTCCCCGGCCACGTGCCTGAACCAACAGCAATATGCAAGACAATAAGGGAGGCGCCAGCTCTCGGCCGAGATTTGTTCACAGACGTTCCATACATTTCCATACCTCTAGACGGTAATCTACCACCGAAGAAGACGCTTTCCGGTTGTCTCTCCTTTGCCATATAAATACAAGAAACAGGTCCCATGAAATCGCCGTCTCGATATGCCCCTCCTCCCAAATAACGGTGCGGTGCTACCCAAAAATGCGATGCCTATTAAAAACAAAGATAAAAATATGCCGCGTCCCATGCAAAGATCAACCTGCTTTTGAGCGGGCGCGAGCGCCGCGCACCCAATCCGCTACCTGCGCGCATCTGCAGACGAGGCAGCTATCGTCGGGACGGCGCCTTTGCCCCGAGCTCCACGACGCTGTACCAGGCGGCGCCGACGAGGGCAATGAACATGCCGATGCCGTTGGCCACGCCGACCTTGACGCCAAACATGGTGATGCCCAGCAGCACGGTCAGGCTCTGCTTGACGTTGCCGCAGACGGTCATGGTGAGAGCGCCGGTCTTGCGGTTGGTGCTGAAGGAGGCCAGGTTGAGGGCGAAGGCGAGGGCGCCGTTGCCGACAAGGGCCCAGAACATGTGTGAGTTGATGGGCACGGCCGTGTATCCGTCAGTGATGCGCGAGATCTCGCCCGAGAGGAAGGAGCACAGTAGGGCCTGGCCGCAGGCCAGGGGGGACATGCGCATGAGGGACTCGAGGGGGGAGAGGGCGAGCGGGCCGGTCATGATCCGGTTGGTGGCCACAGTCTGGCGCGGTTAGCAGGGAGAACAGGTCGGTTCGCGGAGAAGGTTGGGGTTGGGCGCACGTACCTTGGCCGAGGCCAGCAAGACGCCGAGAAAGGTGAGGAGGAAGCCGGTGGCGGTAAAGTAGTAGTCGCCGTAGGTGGCGAGGGCAACGCCGAGCACGACAGGCACGAGCGAGAGGTACGTGCGGGTGCCGTAGGTGCGGCCGTAGCGGAGGCGGTAGATCAGCACGGTGAAGACGGGACAGGTCGAGCGCATGATTTGGTGGAAGGGGATGGACACCATGGCCAGCGACACGTTGCTGATGGCAATGTTGACGGTGAAGAGGACGGAGAAGCCGAGCAGGACGGACTCCTGCTGCCGCGAGAGCGTCGTGCGTGCGACCTGGCCGCGCATCCGTAGGACATAGCAGCCGATCGAGGCCGAGCCCGTGTGGATCGCCGTGAGCAGCCACGGGTACGCGAAACGGCCGAGGATGCCCTTGTTGTAGAGCGTCAGCGCCACGTTGCAGGCAAAGTACGCCGCCAGGTACGCCCACTTGCTCGTGGCCGACGCCGTGTACTCGGCCGCGTCGAGCGTGGCTGTCGGCAGCGACGAGGACGAGGACGAGCTGGACGTCGAGAGCCCCGAAGACGACGAGCTGCTGCTACTGCTGCCGTTGCTGTTGCTGCCGTTCTGCCCGTCATGGCCGTCCGTCCGGTCCTTCTCAAAGAACTTCTCGCGGCTCTCGTCGTTGAGACTGTCGTGGCCGCCGTCGAGGCCGCCGCGCTGTGCCTCCAGGTCCATGGGCCGGGCCATGGTGAAAAGAGCGAAAATCCGGGGTTGCCGAGAGGCTGAAAACGGGGACTGGGGCTGCGTGAACGAGTGGGAGGCCGGACCGCTGAACAAATCGGGCTGGACAAGATCAGAGGACAAAAGACGACAGACGACAGACGAAAGACAAAGAGAGAAGAGAGCGTGCGTATGCGTGCGCGCAACAGAGCAAAGACAAGAGAGTGTGGGGGACGATCGAAGCCGAGAGACCAAAGGATCGAGAAGATGCCAAAGACAGCGAGGAGACAGAAGAGAGCCCGGGAGAAAGCAGAGACAGATAAACCAGGGGAAACAGACAGACTGGCAAGATAGAACGCGCCTCCGGACTTGAGACAAAAAGAACGAGAGGGACAAGAAAGAAAATGGCACAGACGGACGCAAGGCGGCTGAGTGTTTCTCCCACTTGCCGCCACAGCGCCTCGATTGGAACGCAGCGCCCAGAGGCGCCCCCGGGATGCTGGCTTCCTCCTCTGACGGCCACCTGGCCTCGCGCTAACAGCCACTGGCTCACAAGACCCTCCCTAGCCCGTCGATCCAGGGAGCTTTAGGGGGCAGATGAGGGGATGTGCTCCACTGAACTAATTTCTGGAGGACGCGTAAGGTGCGCCTACGGAGTACGAGTACTGTGTACGAGTAACGGACTCTCTCACAAAGCCACTAATAGAGATCATCGAGGCATCTTTGGCATCAAGCACCTAATCATTTGTAAGATACGGAGAAAGACAGGGATGCAGAATATGCCGTCTCGTCACGCTTCCCCGCCCTCCCACATTCTTTAGTATCGACTGTCTATTGCATAGCGCTGGTTCATTCGCCTTCTAAAACATACAAATGTGAACCCTGGAAATATCGCAAAAAGAAAGCAAGAAAACAAAACAGAGAAAAGAAAGCACACATGCCCTGGCGCCGTAATCCAAATGCCACCCTGTCTCCCCACGGACGTTACCACATTTTGTGATTATAGCGTAAATAATCTTACAATCCACGGCCCCGATTCCCGGCTGTCGCCATCGTAATGCAATGCTGCTGTGTTCGCTCTTGTCCGAGACGCCGCAGCTCCTGCCTTCGGGCCTATTGCTGGCCGCTGCTAGTTTGTTCTGGTGACGCTGCCACCGACTCGGGCGCCTTCTCGGCTTCTGCTGTCTTGGTGCTTCCCTCCGAGGCCTGTTTCTCCAGTGGCTTCTCGGACTTGTCCTTGTCCTTGTCTTCGGACTGTTTGCTGTCCTGGGGCTTTTCTGCCTCTTTCTGTTCTTTCGGTTTCTCTTCTTTCGGCTTCTCTTCTTTCGGCTTCTCTTCTTTTGGCTTCTCCTCTTTTGGCTTCTCCTCTTTTGGCTTCTCCTCTTTCGGCTTCTCTTCCTTCGGCTTTTCCTCCTTCGGCTTTTCCTCCTTGGGCTTCTCCTTGACCGGCGGCGGTGCTGGTGCCTCGTACAAAGCTTTCGCTTTCGTCTCGTAGTCTTTCCACCAAGCGGCCGTCGTGTTGGCCAGCTCCTCAGAGTACGTCGCGTTGTTCCACTCGGGTAACATCTGCTCAGCCCGATCGAGCCAGGGCGACATCCAACTGTCGCGCACGTTTTTTGTACCCGCAAAGTGCACCATCATGTCGCCCCGCATCACCTTCCACGCCTGCACCTTGCCGTCTCGGCCATCGTCGTACACCTGCGTTGTGCCATTGTCAAACGTCGCCTCTGTCATATTCTTGCTAAACAACCACCGGCCGTCGGCGTAAAAGGCGTTGTTGACCGGCAGCGAGTTGAACCAGCGCATTGGGACTTCGGCCCAGTGGTTGCGGGACTGGAACCGCTCGTGGGCTAGCGGCGATTCGCCATGCTTGAGGAGAAACTGGAACGCGCTCTGGTCCCGGAAGCGGTCGTGCTTTGTGCGCTCCCGCTCGTAGATGGGGTAGGCTAGCACGGCGGAGAGGAAGGAGGCCGTCCACTTGTGCACACGGAGGGCGAAGGCGCCAGAGTTGAGGCCGTCCCAGTTGGACGCAATGACAATGTGGACATCATTCAGGATGGCGCTGGAGTTGGGCGGGAGGAAGACCTCGAGCGGCGTGGAGGGGTTTAGGATGGCCGTGTCACCGTCGAACCAGCTGTCAGGAGACTGCGTTAGTTATGGCCGGCGGAGGACGCGGGCAGGGCGGACGGAGTGCGCTCACAAAAGCCATTCCAGGCGCTCAGACTCTGGTTTCAGCAGCTCGGCAATCATAATGGCCAGCATGTAGGCCGGCTTCGTGTAGGTGCCGGAGCCACGACGGAAGACATCGTTGTCGGTCAGGCTGCTGACCACCTCGCTATCGGCAATGAAATGCGGGTAGCCGTGCATGTCATTCTGGACCTTGTGGGATTTGAACGCGCGGTAGACGACCGGGATGTCGAGGGCGTTCACGGCCACGCCGACCTTGGCCACGCGGGCAGCCGGCCGGTTCGACAGCGTCGCTGGCTGTGCCAGGATCTGCTCGGTGGTGCCAAACTTGCCGTTGACGGTGCGGGGAGGGACGATGCTGCAGGCCGTGAAGTCGATGCGCTGTAGGTAGCTCAGGCAGAGATAGACAAGAGAGACTGCTGCGAAGACGGCCAGAAGCCGCGTCGGCCGCTGGAACTGTTGGATCAGCATCGTTGGGGCGGTGGTTGTAGTGAGAGGCCGACGTCCATGAACGGCGACAGAGGGGAGATCTGCCAAGTCGGGTATTGTCGTTCTTGAGCTGCTGTCGGCGCCGGTGGGATGCAACGATGAACGTTTAGGGAGAAGACAATGCAACGTCTACAGTAAGCAAATTATGAAATGCAGGGGCACCAAGTGTCGGTTTTAGGCGCTGACCTAATTATAACGGACGGACAGAGGATTTAGGGGGGATGGGGACGCTGAAATTAATCAACGAAAAGTCCCTTTGCGTACGGGAGTAAGACGCAGCGGGAAAGACATCCCTTATCAGGCACGCCAGCAAATTGGGAGCAAAGGGAGGCAAGAATGCTGAATCTTACCTTCTACGGAGTACTGCTCGTTGTTCAGAGAACTCATTGCGAGCACAGCACTGCCCCCTGGATCGACGGACGGCGCAAAAGGGCTTAACGCAGTTCAGTGCCGGAGCCAAGACGCGCGTTCAGGCTGCGGTACCGCTCAGGGTGGGTATTATTTTTAGCCTGCCAGCCATGGAAGGCGCATTCAACTACGGAGTAATATAGTATTCCGCCTGCCCAGGAAAGCGCGACAGGCAAGGCTGGAAGCAACTAGCACGACAGCCGGGCAAACAGGCCAGCAGGCGATCAACGATGCCGCAGTGTGAGTATTAAGGGCACAAGTACACTGCGCGATCGAGCAAAATGCAAGCGCTGTGAGCGTGTCGATCGGCACGGCGAAACGGACGACTTGGACAGCGCTCTGGTATGTGTAGAAAGTAGCCGTAGCATGTGGGACGTGATAAGCGCTGGAATGGGCCCCAAGGGATGCGTGTCAGTGTCGTGAGCCTAACTCGGGAAGGAAGGGCAGAAGGAAGTCGAGGCGACGAGAGTACGGAGTAGTTGCGTCGCTGTTTCACTTCGGCTCAGATACGAATGCGTATGTACCAGTGGCAAGATAGCGGATCTGTCATCGGGACAGCCAAAAAGGCGATGTTGTGGCCACGATTGCCCTTACAGCGGGCTTACGGAGGCATCCGTAAGCTGGCACGCATTTGTATCGGAAGATAGGCACGTCTCGTATGGCCGAAAAAGAAACGTCCTTCGGACATTGACTAGCCATACGGATGAGAAGGGGCAGGATGCATCTACCCCTTACTCCGTACATTGTAGGTGTCGTCAACTGCTATGTAAGGCTGAAACGCATAACCACCAGATGAGAATGCCCCGGTGGGGTTAGAAAAAACAATCAATGTAAAAAGTCGGTTGCCACACATGGGTTCCGTCTGATCATCGTACTGTTTTCCTCTGAAGCCGTTACGACCGCGAGGATCGGTCTAGAAAGGGCGAGCAAAAGGCAGAGAGCAACAGTAAAATCATGCTTAAAAATCTTTCTGCCTTGAAGGCCCCTCTCACAGGCCTAGTGCGCCGATAATCGGGTGGAAAGGGCAAAAAAATCGACCCCCCTGGGACTCGAACCCAGAATCTTTGCCAGCAGGGTGCTGGGACCGGAAAGCAACGCCTTACCATTAGGCCAAGGGGCCGTTGATTATGCTTTCTGTGGAGCTGCAAGATAAATATAGGCCTTACTCCGCACAGATGCAAGAGACGTGTGATTCTGATCGCACTGCGGGTTCCACCACAACCGACCCATTCCCCTTGATGAATTTATGCGGAGTACTCAGTAGATTTTAGTGGTATCAAAAAATATACGGAGTACTACAGAGTGCATTACTCCGCAATACGACGAGAGGTATTAGTCTCTTTGTAGTAAGGCACCGCTCTCAACTCTTTGGGTTGGTAGACTGGCTTCGTAAGAGGCCTCCGAATGTGCCTCATGTTTTGCAACGATAAGTCAGATGCTGTCGGGGAAAGACTGTGCTAGGTCTTGATCTGCTTACCCTCGTAAGATATCGTGTGATTCTGTCAAGCTTATTTCGGTGACCTCTTTTCGCTCTATTTTGGGGTAAAAACCAGTCTACTTTCGGGGATCTGGAGAGGCCACCCCTGTTTCGAGGTACCAGTGCCCTAAGGCACTGGACCGGCTAATATAAGGATGCATACAATGCCGTAGAAGAAACGGACTCACCCTGACGATTAGTCTGACATTTGTGCACTGAATATAGGTGGGAACTACGTCTGCTGTTATATGTTCTCACGATTTATTGTTCACGCCTAAAAAGAGGGTTAGACATCGACAGCAAGAAGCCGCACAGCGATAGAAGCAGAGTGCAGCATCCTATTCTAGAGAGATCTGTTAACAAGGTCGGGTAAGTAGTCGTGATGTTGGTACTGTTTCGATGATCAACGTCCTGGCTTCCATTGCATAAAGTGTAGAGATTTCTAAACGGTACTACCATCAAGACGTCGACACGCCTCGAGTTCTCATTATCACTAAATATAAATTGCTACAATATCATGACAAATTCAGCAGAGACGGCAGAATCTCCAGGACGCTTGGTATCTAAAGGTGTTCTTGGTCGGGCTTTGTTTGCTGCTGGGTAGTGTGCTAGTTTCGATAATCTGATTGTGTTTTAACGGTTATGTTGTGCAAAGGAAGCGGGTGCTCAAAAGGCTAATTACATAGACGTCAAGGTTCTTGTAGGCTACCATGGCCATCGGGGAGAGTCCATGGAAGCCGAGAAGGACGGCATGGTGTCCCATAAGAAGCGTTGAAGGCATTCCGGGTCTCTTTGTATACGCTATGCATATCGCAGTTCAAGAATGTATCCGTTTCCGCTGTTCGTACAATACGCTCCAGAAAGCCGGAGGAAATATTAGAATTATTCATTCGTAAAGTTCGTATAAAGAAGCTTGTAATAGTGAGACTGGCCATCTAAGTTCAGTGTTCTCATCTACCGAGAGGTCATTACCTTCATCTTGTGGCAGACCAGCCTTTCACAGCAAGAGCAAGAAATTCCACGCACCTGTGCTCTATATCCTAAAAGTGGCCTTAACTGTGATCTCTGCTAATATTAACATCTTGAGACCAGTCAATATTTAATCCGGAGGTCAACAGACGCGTCAATATGGTCTGAATGTGGCGCACGATTTCTAAAGAGCGGCCTCCTTAAGCATGCTGTCTCGGTGGCACAAAAGACCAACAATGCTATCAAAGGAGCTGACGCCATAGGGACATTCCTGTTAAGTAAATGGCTTGGGGGTCACTTCGCCGTTAAGAAAACACAGCGGAATCAAAGGACGCAGAGGAAAATGCCAATAAAGTGTTTCGTTTAAGACGCCGCTACGGAGTACTAAGAGCGTCTTTACTCTGACTTTAATTTATGTTTCGCTTTCTCAGAACGTGGAGTTTTGACGTAACAAGCTGCAAATACAAGTGTATTCAACCTCAATATACTTTTCTGGCCTTGAATATCATGGCCTTCGCTCTTAATGCTTAGGCGAGATTGAAGCCCAACAAATTTACACAAACGTAGAAAGAAAAAACAAATGCGGAAACAACAGCTGAAATGCGCCGAAGTCCGATTAAAGAAAGCACTTCCTGCAATAATCTAACAATAAGACTGAATTTCGTCGTATTTATATTTTTAGATGCGTTCTTCTCCCCTACAACGCACACAAACTACTAACAAAAGACAAAAGAAGCAGGAGCGGAAGCAACACGAGCAACAACAACAACATCAGCACCGGCACCAGTACCAGTACGATGTGGAACGGTCTTCCGGTGGCTTTCGCCACGGTGCTCACCGTGGTGACGACCACGACGATGACGGGGACGATGACGACGGCAGTGGCGGTGGCGGCACAGAGCTCCCCTGCCACTGCCAAGTCAACTGGCAGAAACCACGGGCAGAAGAGCCCAGAACAGGGGTTACGACGCAGTGTTCGGAATTCGTCTTCTGGCAATGACGAAGGTCCTTCGCACCAGTAAAGTTGTGCTTTCTTTTCCTTTTTGTTTTACATATTTGGTATGTTAACACTTTTGGCGTACTGTCAAGGTTGCTTCATAGATAGATGTAAGTCTTACCAAAGTCACACGGCCATCACTAACACAATGTATCTCACATCGGCCATCATGTAACGAGGCTGCAACGGGGGAGACAATAAATAGCCGATACGCCTCCCATTGTTTGCAACCACGATAAGGCCACCACGACGGGGCCGGGCCGAAACCCCCTATCATTTGTAGCAGTGCTGGCGGAGCGCGGCTATCGAGCTTGGTGTGGCCCTGGTTAAGCAAAGAGGCGTTGCCCAGGTTGACCAAAGGCGCCTTATGTTCTAATCACTCCTACTCCTTTTTATTGTCTTTTGAATTTGTCTTGGCAATTCGTCTATTCAAACGAAGCCACACGGATCAGACAGTCTCGTGTTTCCACCCATCTCCATTTTGTTCTTGTACTAATCTAAAAGGGGGACTTACTTCTAACTTGTAGGGGTTCACGTTATTATTATTATTATTATTATACACCTGTGGACTATCCAAAGACAGTATAAGGACCTTCGATGGAGTGACAAGTCGCTG
>LDEF01000106.1:0-53535 GCA_001455505.1 Leptographium lundbergii
CCCTTCTAAGGGAACCGACACCTATTATAATAAATAGGCTGTGGTTCTATTTCTAAACTAGAGGAGTGAATTTGCTCGAAATAGGAATTGGTCATACATAACTCGGCCTTACTGTAAGGCGAGGGGTCGCCACTTCTGCACTAAGGTATAAGGCGTATAATAATTCAGTATCCACCAGTGTCATCGTAGCTATAAAATGCACCTCGGCTTTTATAGAGGCTTCCCAGGCTTTTTCTTCGTTTAAGAAGGCAACTTCGAAGCTTATTGGTCTTAGTTCCTTGCTTATCACAGTCGGCATTGGGGCCCCCTGGCACTTTTTTTCCCAGTGGACCAACTCCGTTAGGACGTTGTTTCGTATTTCCTCCGCACAAGACACGGTGTGCTTTGCTAAACGGAGACATTCGCTCGCTGAGCGGAATGCCTGGACCACGCACGCAACAACAGAGGACGAGGCCCTAGAGCTGTTAGGTCCTTTCCACCCTTGGCTGATTGGATGGCGCTATATAGTGTGTGTATTGTCCTTGGCGGGCCGGAGATAGTCCTCTAGGCATCTAAGATTGACATGAATTTTTTTAATGATCGCGAGTGAGACCTGAAATGGGAATAGAATTCTTTCGGTGTAGCTGCCTGCGCTATAGCAATGTCGTCTAAGACGGCATGCACGCGCCCGCGTATTTTTTCTGACATGTCAACCGGTACTATTGTCACCGTTGTCGACTCAGGCGAACCAGCATCCCCAAGCAGCGGCGACGCGACAGCGGCGTCAAACACACTGCTAGCCAAATCTCCGACCAGGCATGCGCAAGCCGTAGCCGTCTGTGCTGCTCGGGATAGTGTTTGTGAAGTGAGTGCCTGGTAATGGCAATCGAATTCGTCCATGGCCGGATTTGCTTGAACAGCGGCCACAGCGTAATTCGAGGCGACTGTAACTTTGGAAGAGACATATTCTAAGCTGTCACTCGCCTTGGCGATCGCTGTAGTGGCAGCAGCGATCTTGGACATACACAAGGTCTGTGCATGCTGCTGTCTCTTTCGCCGCCACCAGAGCGTAACTCGTCGGAACATGATTCGTGATTAGAGACGGTGGGGGACCTTGATGCGTTTTAGAGTATCGCGATTTAGGGCTTTGACGGGGATATTGAATACGGCTGTGTCGTC
Source organism: Leptographium lundbergii (assembly GCA_001455505.1). Classification (NCBI taxonomy): domain Eukaryota; kingdom Fungi; phylum Ascomycota; class Sordariomycetes; order Ophiostomatales; family Ophiostomataceae; genus Leptographium; species Leptographium lundbergii. The sequence continues at coordinate 1,159 of LDEF01000106.1, forward strand.
CGCCCACATCGTGGACTTAAAACTAAAATGTTGAATTATAAAAGAAACTGAAGGAAGAGGCGAAATGTGTAGCAATTTTTGATTCAAGCAAGGGAGATTAAAAGTAAGCACCATTGTTACCCATCCCACACCTTTATACATAAAAAAGGCTTTATTCAGCAAAATATAAGTGGCTTTTGGTGCAATGATTACGTGTTGGGTACGTGGTCGTGAGATCGGGTGACCCTGCAAAACATCTAGGAAAAGAGTACACCCGTTCTGTCTGGTTATACCGCGTTAGTTAACCACCAGAGCGTTTAGTCATCATAGGGGCACAACCCCATCCACACCCTCGGTGTGGAATAATAAAAGATCAGCTTCTTCCATAATAAAAACCTGACATCTTCGCTTAATAGCATAAGACTAGATCTCGGTTAGAACTTGGTAAAGCTCCTGACGACACCATCGTTAAATAAAGGACGTTAAGGTTACATTTATACGAAGGGAGAACTCTGTACAGAGTGCAGAAGGGTTTATACGTATATAAAATAATCCTAGTCTCTATTACTCTAAAACTATCAATAGCGGTCACTCCAAGTAAAACCTCCATGTTCAAATATACTGTCTTCTACCGCCAGTACTTTGTTGCGAGCTAAACACACCTCTGCTTCTGCAAACTCAACTGGAAACGAATCGCTTGGTGTAATCCTCCGTCTCTGGTTTCTCGCCTCGGCCAGAGCTTGCTCCGCAACATATAACTCATGCTTGGCAGTTTCTTCCTTTTGGAAGGCTTCCCAACGCTCCCTTCCCAGATTAATACAATGGCGGAGCCGTAAAATTCGCCTCTTCGATCGATACAGTGCTTAGGAGGTATCGCGACCAAGGAATTTTTCTTTATCCGCTTCACAGCCTTGTCCATTTCCAGGACGTATCGTAAGGGCAACGGGTGCCCGTTGTGCAGAGCTGCTGTCATGGCCAGGGTATCTGTCATCTTCGCTTTGCAGTATGCTTTTCTTGCATACTAGACTGTCAAACAAGCAAACGGCGAGCAGAATGCCAAACAAGCGCCAATGATGGTGCTACATTATAGCCTGTTAGCATTCTGATCTGTTCCAAAGGTAAATTGGTTCTCCCCTGCACTCACATCTCCAGTGGCGTCATTTCAAAGCTCCAAAAAAGCTCCCAAAGATTAAGAAAAAGGACCGACGGACGACCAAGACAAAAAAACAAGCGAGCAGAGCAGAGCAACAAGAGCGGTGCAAGACGAGTGATGAGCAAAGTAACGAGCAGAGCGAAAATGGTGCGCAAACGAAGTAACAAAAACGAAGGGGCCGATATGCAAAACAATGACTGTTGATGATGCTATGCGGCGCGCGTTGCGATGCAGCGAAACTTTGCGTTGGCAGTAAACTATCGAACGAGCTGACTGCCAAAACTGTGTTGCCATAGCGCCCGCCTGAACGTTCCTTCTGACGGTTTTGCGCGGTCCCCTGATCTCACAACCGGCCCCACTTGCCTAAACAGGAAGTGCAAATCGATCACCCTGTTCTATGACCACTGGTGCCTGCTGTGGCTTAGGTGGCTTAGATGGTCCATCCGTTTATGCGGCCCCCAATAGGCGTTCCCAGGGGTAACACAGGCTCAAAAGCCGTGGCAATTGCAGCAACTCATCTTACCAATCCTTGTTTCCCCAGGGTCCCTGGTTCTCGGCCTGTTCTATCTTGTTCAGCTTGCCAGCCTTGACCTGATATTCAGGCCGCCGTCAGGCCTCCCACAGTCTATTTCGACTGCGCAATGGCGGACAAACGCAGCAGAAGAGCACAGGCAATGGCATATTCACTCACCTCCGAACCAAGGCTGTCTGGTTCGTCGAATATTTAAAAGGCCCGACGACACGTTCGTGGCGGGACATGTTGAGCTTTGTCTCCCAGTCCAAACAGCTGCAGGCATCGACATTCCCTCCCAGCCTAAACGTCCTCGACGCTTTGCCCTACAACCGACAGCTTCTCGCTTCAGAACCGTGCCTATCATGGCCAAGAACAAGAAAGGAAAGAAGGTCGACGAGGCCATTCGGGGGTGGGAAAAATACTTTGGCCAGGACACACTGGAAAACTGGCAGAGGCTCGTGGCCGACCTCGACATCAGCGGCACGTACAGCAGCAAGACCCAGTGCCGCAAGGTGAGCTCTTCCTCGGTCCGCTGCAAACGGCTCCGAGCCCTGCTGACAAAACGCAAGGCGATCAAGAGGGTCTGGGTCAACATATTTGACTTTCTCGCGGCCATGAAGCGCGGCACACCGGTGCCCAAGTTCCCAAACCGACAGGCCCTTGCCGATTACACTCTTTCAAAGAAACGTGTGTTTCCCCGACATAGAATCGTGTCGGGGACTCCGATGGCGGCATTGCTGGCAAATATCTTGTAGGGGGAGAGGTGTGCATGCAGCATAGCATTCTGTCAATTGCAGTGTATACGTACATGGGTCTAGAACGACAAATGTAATTAAGCAGCATGAAGAGCATGAAACACAAGACACTGTCCAACGCCGTTATCCTGCTATACTTTTGTCCCATGCCGGTCGACGTCTTTCTGGTCCGCTCTCCCACTCTCTTTCTCTTTCTCCTTCCCATCCTCGTTCCCTTCCTCTCTCTCTTCCTCTTTCCCTGTCCTCTCGCTTCCGCCCTCCTGTCTGTTGCTCTAACCACGGATCTCCCAGAGGCGGGTCTTGCCGACGTCGTTGCCGACGGCGAGCATGTCGCTGTCCTTGCTAAAGGCGAGGGCGGTGATGCGGCCGAGGGGCGTCTGCTGGGTGGGCCAGTTGCGGTAGACTGTGCAGCTGGGCAGATGGGCGAGGCGGAGGGCATCGGCCTTGTGGTGGCTAGCAAAGGCGAGCAGCTGGCCGTCGGGCGTGAAGACGACCTCGGTGACGGGCGTGGTGAGCTGTTCGAAGCAGCGGGTGGGCGCGGGGGTGGGCAGCAGGGCGGGGGGGGCGGCGGTGTCGTCGGCCGTGGCAGAGGTGTCGAGCAGGGCCTGGCGGTCGTAGATGTTGACGATGCCGCTGTTGGACCCGACGGCGACCCAGCGATCGCCGCCGAGGACGTCGGGCCCGCCGGCGCCGCCGAGGCCGAGGGTGGTGCCGCCGGTGGAGCCGTCGTCGCGCCAGATGCCGACAAAGCGGCGGGAGGCGAGGCACCACTCGCCGACGCGGCCGTCGCGGCCGAGGATGGTGATGCCGGCGCCGTCGCGCCACCACTGGAAGTCGGCGATGCCGCCGCGGCTGTCGAGGCGGGCCTGGGCCTCCCACTGCATCGTCTGGACGCGCAGGACATTGAGCATGCCGCCGCCCTTGCGGTCGGTGGCGACGACGGCAAGGAAGCCGGCGTCGTCGCTGTCGGCGTCGCCGGCGGCCGGGCTGGGCCGGAAGCGCTCCATGGAGCGCTGTTCGAGCTGATGGCCCTGCACGTGACTGATTCTCTGCACGTGACCTGTGCCAAGATCCCAGGTGTGGAAGAAGCGGCGGCGGCCGGCGAGGACGACGCGGCCACCGTCGCGGCCGAGAAAGGCGGCGCGCCGCACGGGCAGCTGGCGCACGCGCACCGACGTGAGCAGCGGGTTCGCGACCGGCTGGGCGCCCGGCGCGACCTGGTGCAGGTGCAGGACGGACGACGTGCTGGCCGACAGCAGGACGGCAAAGCGCGGGTGGAAGGCGAGCGAGTCGACCGGGCCGACGTGCACCGTGGCCATGTCGCGGGTCTTCTGGATCCCGAGCGTCTCAGGCTGCAGCCTCCGGCGCCGGCGGACGTGCTGCTCGGCCGAGGCCCCGGCCAGCGCGCCGGCGCTGCGGAAGAAGGCGTCGAGCGGCAGCGCGTCGTCGCCCGCCCCGAAGCCGCCGTCGGCCTCGTCCTCGTCGCCCGCGGCGCTGTCGCTCTCCGACAGGTCGCTGTCGCCCGACGTCCGTCCCTCGGCCCCGCCGCTCCGGCGCCGCTGTCGTTTGGCGCTCGCCGCCGCCGCCTTGCCCTCCCGCCGTATCCGCGCCTTCTCGGCCTCGGCCGCCCAGGCCGGCTGCGGGTTCAGCCGCAGGTACTGCTGCCGCAGCCGCTCGCTGTACGCGGCGCCCGTCACAATGTCCTCGCCCTCGTGCCGCCGCAGCTTGCGCAGCCGCGTGTGGCCGGCCAGCGACACGCGCAGCCGCTCGTCGTCGCTGTCGTCCCATGCCGGCGCGTTCGCGTCCCGGCCGCCTCGGTCGGCCACGCGCACCAGCGCCGTCCCGTCGGCCGGCGCGCTGTGCACCATGCCCTCGTCCGTGAAGAACATGTTGCTGTCGTCCAGCTCGGCCAGGCCGGTGTCGTCCTCGTCCGCCGGCACCGCGGCCAGCGACAGGTCTTTGAGGTAGTCCTCGGCATCGTCGACGGCGTCCGACTCGAACAGCAGCGACCGGAACCCGGCCTTGTCGCCGAGGACGAGCCGCTCGAGATCGGCCTCTTCTGCGTCCTTCTCGAGCACCTCGACCTTTGCGCCTCGTCGCCGTGCCTTGGGCTCATGTTGCGGCTGGTCAATTTCCCAGTCGGAGCTTTCTGCTTCGGAAACCACTGACATCCTGTCGGCAACCTCGTCGGAAGCCTGTCGTTGCGCCATGGTTGCAGAGAGTCGTCCAGTGTCTCTTCGTGATTCTTGCACAGAACAGGCAAAAGTTTTTTTCCTCCCAAGAAGCCGATAAGACTAAATTTGTTATCGATAAGAGATTAAGATACGATACAGATAAACGCGTGCACGTAATTCTCTGGCGTGACGCTTCAACTCCATAAATACGACTTTATTACCGAGATATGGACCTTCGCCAGCGACTGTCCGCCAATTGTTTAGGGCGTCGACATTTTTAGCAGTCTGTGGCTAGCGGATTTGACATAAAAGCCGGTCGAAGCCTCTCCCGCTTCTCCCGACGCCATTCCACAAAGCCTAAGCCTGACACGCACACCATGACGCTTCCGTGGAGACAGCTGGCCGGACGGGCGAGCAAGGGCGGCCTGTCGACGCGACGGCTCCTGCACCACACGACGAAGCTGAACAGCCGGCCGGCAAGCGGCCTGGGTGAGCTGCTGCGGGTGACGGAAGAGGTGGCCGACGCAGTGGCAACGAACCGGGCCGTGGTGGCGCTGGAGTCGACCATCTACACGCACGGGGCGATCGGCGAGGACCTGCGGCTGGAGGCGATTGTGCGGGAGAACGGAGCGGTGCCGGCGGTGATTGGGGTGCTGGACGGCAGGCCGACGGTGGGACTGCAGCCGGACGAGATTGCCCGCATGGTGGACGAGGGGGCGCAAAAGGCGTCGAGGCGGGACCTGGCCCAGCTGGTCGGCCGGTCGGGCAGCGCACACGGGCGACACGGCGGCACGACGATCTCGGGCACGATGATCCTGGCGCGGCTGGCCGGCATCCGGGTCTTTGGCACCGGCGGCCTTGGCGGCGTCCATCGGGGGTGGCAGCAGCACATGGACGTGTCGGCCGACCTGAGCGAGCTTGGGCGCACGCGCGTCGCCGTCGTCTGCAGCGGCAGCAAGGGCTTCCTCGACACGGCGGCCACGCTCGAGTACCTCGAGACCCAGGGCGTGTACGTGGCCACGTTTGCCGACGGCCGGCCGACAGATCCCGGCGCTGCACCGATACCCTTTCCGGCCTTTTGGGCGCGCGAGGGCACCTCGCTCTCGCCGTCGGCCGTGCTCGACGAGGTCGAGGCGGCGTCCATCATCTGGGCCCAGGAGCGGCTCGCCATCGAGACGGGGCTGCTGTTTGCCAACCCGATCCCGGCAGCGGCGGCCATTCCGCGCGCGCAGATGGACGCAGCCATCGACACGGCCGTGGCCGAGGCCGCCGCCAGGGGCTTCTCGGGCGCCCGCAACACACCCTACGTACTGCAGCGGATCCGCGAGCTGACGGCCGGCCGCAGCGTCGGCGCCAACCTGGCCCTCGTGCGCGACAACGTGCGGCGGGCCGCCCGCGTGGCCGTCGAGCTGAGCTCGCTCTTGGGCGGCGGAAACGAGAGGTAAACCGGGCCGTGTACACGCGAGCTTGCGCTTCGCTTCCGCTCACATCCATAGCAGTTCATATCTGTCGTATCCAAGCAAGCAGCCGGTCGCCGTGCCCCCAGTGCCCCAGGCAGACATTCTTGTGGCCGGATCCGTGGCCATCGACCTCAGCTGTGATTACGTCAGCAACAACGACAGCCAGCCGACAGACCTGCAGCTGCACGTCTCGAACCCGGCCGCGATCCGGCAGACGGTTGGCGGCGTGGGCCACAACGTGGCGCTGGCCGCACATCGAGTCAGCCCGTCGACCCGGGTGAAGCTGTGCACGATGGTGGGAGACGACATGTAGGTGAAGGGAGAGAGAGAAAAAACAAAGAGAAAAAAAAAAAAAAAAAGAGACAGCCTGCTAATACGGCCCAGAGCCGGAGCCACGATTCTCTCGGCCATGCAGACGGCCGGCCTGGACACGACGGGCGTGCGGCAGCTAGGTCCCGAGCACAGCAACGCCCGCACGGCGCAGTACGTGGCCATCAACGGGGCCGACAAGAGCCTGGTGGTGGCCATGGCGGACATGGCCATCTTTGCGCGCGACGACGCGGCGACGGGCTGCAGCGCGGCCATGGCGACGGCGGCGCCGCGCTGGGTCGTCGTCGACGGCAACTGGAGCCCGGCCGGACTGCACGGCTGGATCGCGGCGGCGCGCGAGGCCGGTGCGCGCGTGGCCTTTGAGCCGGTCTCGGCGGCCAAGTCGGCGCGGCTGTTTCAGGGCGTCGATGCCGACGGCCGTCCCCTGCCGCTGGTCGACCTCGCCACGCCCAACGAGCACGAGCTGGCGGCCATGCACGCGGCCGCCGGCCGCCACGGCCTCCTCACGGCCGACCCGCGCTGGTTTGCCGTCATCGGCCGCCTCGGACTCATGGCCGGAGCACGTGACCGCTTCGTCCGCCTCACGTCGGCCGCCCTCGTCGACGCCGGCGTGCCCCAGCAGGCCGTCCAGCTGCTGCCCTACGTCCCGACGCTCGTCACCAAGCTCGGCGCCCGCGGCGCCCTGCTGACCCGCCTGCTGGCCCCCGACGATCCACTGCTGCACGACCGCAGCGCAGAGGCCCACATCCTCGTGCGGGCGCCTGTTGGTGATGATGCAGATGGCGATGCCGATGGCCCCGCCGTCGGCGGCGTCTACATGCGCCTCTTTCCCGCCGTCGACGACGCCCACGTCGTGTCCGTCAACGGCGTCGGCGACACCTTTCTCGGCACCCTCGTCGGCGGCCTCGCCCAGGGCGGCCAGACCCATCGGCTCATGGACGTCGCCCAGCAGGCTGCCGCGCTCACGCTGCGCAGCCCCGAGGCCGTCGCGGCTGACCTTGGCGGCCTCGCCGACGAGCTGTCGCGGGCAGCGGCCCAGTAGACAGACGCAGGGAACAGAATACCGAGAGGCGTCGAAAAAAGAGAAAAAAAAAAGTCCACGATTGGCTGCCGTGATTGAAATCCCGTTTAGGCAATCGCCGGCTGAGAAGGTGTCGGCTGGCTTCGTGGCCCCACTTTGGCCTCTGTCTCGCGGCCAGGCTGAAACCGAGGCTGCATCACTGGCGTCACATCCGTCCGAGAACCCCTTCCCAGCCGACATCCATGTCTGGTTCGGCATGGACGGTGCCTTGCAGTACCAGTATGCTTGAATACCCCGGACTCGTAGGGCCGTCAGCCTCAAGAGTGTCTCCTGAGCTTCTTCTTTTCGTCCAAACGCCGACGTGCTCTCGTGCTCTCGTCCCAACAAATCCATCACAACAAAAATCGTTCTCATGAGACCAACAGCCCTGGATGGCCTCTGGCTCCTCTCTCTTCTGGCACCGGCTCCGGCGTCGGCCCTCGACTTCACCGTGGCTGGTGGTCAGATATTCACGCCCGGCTTTGCCATTGTAGACTCGCCACAGCCTGGCACACCTTTAGGCGGAGGTAAGTTTGACCTTTTCCTTTTCCTTTTTGTTTTCCTTTTTCTTTTTCTTTTCCTTTTTTTTCCTTTCTTCTTCTTCTTCTTCCCTTCCGTCTAACATGCCAGACTCCCTGCAGCTGGCCCTCGACGTGACTGCCAATGGCCGTCTCGAACTGCCGTCCCAGCTGGCCGAAAACAGCCCCAGTCGGATCCACAACATCACCGTCTTCCTCTACAGCTACGACACTGCCCACAACTTCACCATCAGCAACGGCACCGCCTCGGCCAACAATGCCAGCCTCGGCCCCATCATGGACGAGGAGTCCGCCAGCACCGTCAAGCACGTCACCTGGGTATGGCCCGACTGTCTCGTCGGCGACGGCCAGCCAGCAACGACCAGCAGTGCCCGGGGGGTCTACAATGTGAGCTCCGACATGCTCCTGGCAACCGTCGGTCGACCTGGTCGACCCCCATACCCTCGAGCCCCTTATCCGCTAGCCAACACATCATCTGCGCCATGCTTACTCCGCCCCTCTTCCAGATATCCATTCGTCAGAGCTTCCGTCTCAACGACGTCGACCACTACACCATCTTTGACCTGCCCATCTCGATCACCAACACGATTGCCGCCACGGCCACGCGTCCGTCCTGTGACTTGCTCGAGAACCCGCTGCTGTCGCCCGACCAGATCGACGCCACCGCCGCCGACTCTGTCGGCGTCCTTTTTGCGCCCGGCGACGCCACCCAGGTCGACGTCAAGACCAGCAGCAGCCTCACCACCGGCGACGGGCTCGGCTCCGAAAAGCCACATGCAAAGGAGAGCAACGGCCTGGGCAGCGCTGCCACCAACCTGCTGCCACCCTCACGGGCGCCCTGGCTATGCGTCGCGGCCATAGGAACCGCACTGCTGTTTTAGGATGGATGCATTGATACCCTGCTCCAACTGCCTCTGCGGTATCCACGAGCATTTCTGTTAGACGAAACATAACATAATGTAAGAAATTCAAAATATGATCAGCTATCACAATTCGCGACAAAGACGCTGTATCGCACTAGAGGCCTTTAGCAGCCTCACCAATGAGCACACAGGGTTTTCTTCCCAATCCATGTGCACGGCGGAAATAGCGCCCGGCATCGGCCGATGTCCGACGCAATCATCGTGGAGCTGGTCCTCGGTAGTGAAAGAGAGATACTACGTAGTATGTACTCGTAGATCGTGGCAAACTCTGCACAGACAATGGTGTTTTTCGGCGAGAGAAAGGGCGCCGTACAGATTATACGGAGCGCGGATGAGGAATCACCATGTGCAACGGGACCATTTGTTTTTCAAGCTTTGGCGCTTTGGCTTTCGCAACGGTCGGTCAGGCACTACCGAAGCATGGGGCCTGCCTCGTTTGGCCATGTGGAGTTCATGCAGCAGGTCGGGAAGATAGTATGTACAATGTAAGATACTTTCCGCACTCCGTATGGGTGCAGATACCAGCCAGGACAAAATGCTCGCCGCCGTCTGAGCTCAACAGCCCATGTGTGCCGCATCGGGACTGGATCGCCGGTGGCGCCCAGCGTGCCACGAGAGAGAGGCAGGTCGCGACCAGGCGGCCGAAATGTCAAAAACGCCAAACGCCCAAGGCTAGCGAGCCGGGGGCCCTTGGCAGTGGTGCGAGTCACGGAGACAGCGGGAGGCCGAATGGGCTGATGTCTGCCTGTCTGACCCCGCCAAAGAAGGCGCGAGCGGAGCAAAGCTGCTCGCCCTTTCCCGACCGGGCTTGGACGTATTCGGGGACGACTTGGGGTTTGGGAAGGGGGGGTAGTTTTCTTATTCAGAAAGCCCCTCCTGCACCTGCCGCCAATTAGCAGGCACCGGTGGCAGCGCGGCCCAGGCGGCCGTCGGAAATCAGACCACATCAGTCGATCCTCGTGCAAGTTCAAATCAACGCTGCAACCTGATGAATGGCTGCCTCGTACGCTCCTTCCCTGTCCTTCCCTGTCCCGCCAGCCGCTTCTGGCCCCCAGTTGGACCCCCCCTCGCCCTTGGCCAATTGCTCCTGCCCCCAATTGCTCCTAGCATTTTTTCGCTGCCGATTTGCACTCCCTCGTGCCACAACTGCTCAGCGTCTGACGACGCTGCACAGCACCCCTTTGTGCGCACGCCTCTGCCTCCTGCCCTTCCTGCCTTCCGCCTCCTGCCTCCTGCCTTTCTGCCTTCCTGCTCTTCTGCCCCTCTGCCCTCCTGCCCTCACCCTCCTGCGCCTCTCTGTATGCTCGTTTTTCACCGTCTTATCTCTCCGTTAAACCCGCCCACCGACCGGAACAGGAAAGCCAATTGCAGATATCGTGCAAACCAAAGGAAGCCAAAGCCCGTCCGGGAACATTAATAGAAAACAGGGTTGGCAAAACCCGGTCCAGACTCATCGTCGCCCTGTCATCCCAGCGTGCTCGTTGCCTGTTGGTGAGCCCATGATGCGAAAGCCTGTGTTTGTGTGCCTGTCGTCGTATTACACATAAAGAACCACAGTGGCCTCGATTTTCTCGCCTTTCTCGCCTTTGCGCAAAATCGCCCTCGCCAACTTGCTTTTTCCTGTCCTGCCCACCGCCTGACTCGACCGTTTCTGTTTCATCCTCGCCGTCCAGCTTCGGCCTCGAAACTCTCTCTCCTTCCGCCATCCCTTGCCCCCAACTCGCTTCGCTTCTCTCCAGTACAACGTCGTGCCGTGCTGTCCCGACACCCCTCCCAAAGTGCGACGCCAGAGAAGGACAAAAAAAAAAAAACGCCACTAAGCCTCGCGTTTCAACGCATCCTTGCGCGTCACCTCTCCCACACTACGACCACTCCCGCCGCTGGCTGAAGAGGCCTGCCTGTTTCGACCGATCTCTCCTTGTCGGACCACGCATATTGCCCCATTTGCCATTTGGCTACTCCCGATTCGGCTGCTGCGCCAATTCGACTCGATTCGTCCTGTCTCGTCTCCCTTGCTGCTGCTGTGCCTTTTCTCAGCTGCCCATCTCCCCAACCTCACTCCGGACTCGGTTCAGCACCGGACAGAACAGAACCAGACCGACGCATTCTCGGCGCCGCACTCGCTCTCACCCTCGACGACGACTACCGCATTCGCAGACGCTTCTGAGTGGGGCTCTGGAGCTCAATACGCTGGCTGACGATCGCAGCTACACGCCATCAATGGCGCCCTCCTTCGCTGGCAACACGGCCGATGGACGAAGCGGCGACGTCGCCATGAGCGGCTCCGTCGACGGTGCCGCCGATGGCCCCGCCACGAGCGTGGCCGCCTCCATGACGGCCGAGACGTCGGTCGACCCGCTGACGATGCTCAAGAGCATGCCGGAGGCTCCGCAGGTCTGCCAAGTCTGTGTCGTCGGCGCCGGTCCCGCCGGCATGATGACGGCCGCCAATCTCGCCCGCTTCGGCATCAAGGTCCAGGTGATCGACGACCGGGCAGACCCAACGCCCGTTGGAAGGTGAGGAAGCACAAACGAGCGAGCTTCGGTCCCGTCAGACAGAGCGGTGAAGGCTGACAACCTGCGTAGAGCAGATGGCCTGCAGCCAAAGACGATTGAAACGTTCCGGCAGATGCGCCTGGCCGATCCACTGCTGCAGCGCGGCGTCCGTGTCTACGACATCTGCTTCTGGCGCGGCACTCCCGAGAAGGAGCTGCACCGGTTGGGCCGCGAAGTCCACTACCCGACCGTCATCGACGTGCTCGACCCCTACATCCTGCTCGTCCACCAGGGCATGGTCGAGAACCTCTTTCTCGAGGACATCAAGAAGCGCGGGCTCGACGTCCGCCGCAACACCGCTTTCGAGTCGTACAGCGCCTGTGACACTAGGACTGGTGCCGGCCCTCTGCAGATCAACTGTCGAACAAACGTGACCCAGGACCGCCGCACCATTCTGGCCCAGTACCTGGTTGGCTGTCCGTCCTCCCTCTGCCTGCGTCTTGTCTCTGCCTGCTAACGTGCGACCAGGTGATGGCGCCCATTCAAAGGTACGTAGGAGTATCCCGGAGGCCAAGCCGGTCGGCCTGTCACAGCCGGCCGTATGGGGCGTGCTCGACGGCGAGCTCGACACGGACTTCCCCGACCTCTGGTCCAAGTCCCTGGTGTACCAACAGGACCTTGGCTCCATCCTCATCGTTCCTCGCGAACGCAACATGACGCGGTTCTACATTGAGCTCAAGAGCGGACCTAAGATCGACCGTCGCGAGCTCGGCCAGGAATTTGTCATGCAGCGCGCCCGCGAGATCATGGCGCCCTTCCGCATCCGCTGGAAGTACATTGAGTGGTTCGGCCGCTACCAGATCGGCCAGCGCATCGCCAGCCGCTTCACCGACAGCCACATGCGGGCCTTCCTTGCCGGCGACGCCAGCCACACGCACTCGCCCAAGTCGGCCCAGGGCATGAACACGTCCATGCACGACGGCTGGAACCTGGCATGGAAGCTCAACTTTGCCATCCGCGGCCTGGCCAAGCCCACCCTCCTGGAGAGCTACGAGCTAGAACGTCGCAAGATCGCCCTGGACCTGGTCAACTTTGACTACGAGCATGCGAACCAGATGGCGGCTGGCGACGCCGTCGCCATGGCCGAGAACTTCAAGACAAACGTGCGCTTCATCTCGGGCATCGGCGCCGAGTACGGCGAGAACGCCATCAATATGGTTGAGGGCACCTCGTGGGTCATGGGCGGTGCCAAGCCTGGCTGCCTGCTGCCGCCGGCAAAGGTGACCCGCTACATTGATGCAAACCCGGTCGACATCCAGCTGGATATTCCCATGCTGGGCCAGTTCCGCATCTATCTGCTCATGTGGGACGTGCACCAGTCGCAGATCTTCCTCGACACCTTTTGTGATGCCATGGCGGCCACACACTCGCTCATGAACCGGCTCTCTGCTGCGGCCAAGATCTCATACGCCCTGCAGCCCCGTGGCCCGGCGCCCGAGGACATTTACATACGGCCAGAGCGCTACACGGGTGTCAGCGACCTCTTTACCTTTTCGGTCATCAGTAAGTTTCCGTGCACGGCGTCTTGTCGAGGACCTGTCTGACTAACGACGCTGCAGCGACGATGCCAAAGAGCGAGATTGAGATCACGGACCTGCCACCGCTGCTGCAAGACAGCCGCTGGACGTTCTACCTGGACGACGTTCCGGGACTCGACACGCGCGGAGCACTGTGCACCAACAAGTGGCTGGGCAGCCTTGGGCCGGGCGAGGTGGCGATTGTGAACGTGCGGCCGGACGGTTATGTCGGGTCCCTTGGCCGTTGGGACTCGAGCCTGGACGAGTCTGGCGTCGAAGCGGCTCAGTGGCTGGACAGATACTACGACCGCTTCCTGCAGGTGCCAAGTTGAAAGGGGGGATGGGAAAATCGAGCGCCAATCAGGGCGCGGGCTTAATATCAGGCGACGCCGATTTGTGCTAGTACAATGGCACACCGCCGTGAAAGGCATGCGTTGCACGGCGCCAGCGATCGTTCGACGGGCGGAGACCAGGTGGTGCGCAGGATCTAAAAGGCCGAGGCTCGGAGCAGATGAATAATATGAAGCTGGCTGAACGGAATGGAATGTCTGAAAGAAGAAGCATGGCGTCAGGAGTGCGGACTGCACATTTTGCGTTGAATACCTATCAATGATTGTAATAAACACATTACAGGCCCGATGCAGCACGTGAAGCCGTCAAACAAGCAGCGGATAGCCTACGGTGTTGGTGTAGCCGATGGGCCGCGTGAAGCTGCCCAGGAATGGAAGACGGCGGCAAAGGCCGTTTCCAGCGCAGAGATGTTGCAATCTGACCTCTCAGCATCGCGGAAAGTGATGCTCAGCAGGGTCCCGGACCAAGGCAGCTGTAACAGGCATAGCCGTATCGCAAGGTGCATGGAGTACGGTGTATCTTCCTGATCGGTCAGACGAAGAGGGGCAATGTTATCAAGGTATGCATCTATCCGGATTGCAACAAGACGGACGTGCTCTCGAGGCTTCAGACGGACGACGGACATTCTCTGCTCTGGGACAAGCTCCCGGGCCCAGGCGCCATCGATCCTAAGCGATCATGCAACAGAGAGACAGGTTGTGTCGGCATACGACGGCATTGGTCGAGAGCCTGCGGCGCTGGTGGCAAAGTGTCAGCCACATGCCAGAGCAGTGCACAGTAGCATCCAGACGAGCCGTACGGAGTACTCGCGACGTCCTACACACTCAATGCCCCTAGCATAAACTCACTGCCCATGTGCCCGCGAGCGAGGCTCTGAATGCTAGCTGCTCCGTGGTCCGTAAACAGACCGCGATCCGATCGACAGGCCTCGTCAGCCTCTCCAGCCGCCGGCCAGGCAGCAAGAAGCTCGGAAATCGGCAACAGGGGTAGCAAAAGGCGCCAAGATCCGATATCTTGGTACGCAGTGGCGACGCCGCAGGCAGCAGAATTGACGGCCAAGATGTGATGATAAGCGGCAAGCTTGCTACGCTTTGTGCCTGGTGGAGTGGGCCCATGCCAAATTAGAAGACGGCCCTAAAGCCAGGTCGACGCGCCAACGCAGAACGACCGCAATTTCCCTCCCGATAGCGGTATCTGCTAATTAGCCTAGACTCTCACAGTGCCATTCGGTGTGCTACACGTTGAAGCCTTCTGGCTGCATTGCGATTGCCGTTTCGGGTTCCTTCCCGGTCAGGCAATGAATGGCAATGGTAAGACGATACTACCACCCGTCTACGGAGTAAAAGCTCAACGCCCAACAAAAAAAAAATCGAAATACGATCCTCCGCTCCCATCCTCGCTCAACTTCTCGCCCGTACACAGATACGATAGGTCAGGATTGCGGTTCCCTCGCTCACCTTGCTTAAAAGCTAAGCGGTCCCCTTCCATACCATTGTCCCTCTCCATCATTGCCTTTCTTCCCACAAACGCACACAGGCACGGAAAGACAGAACACAGAACACAGAACACCAATTCCAGTGAACACCCGGCAGCGCTCGCACAGGACCGCTCAATTGCACCCTGCGAGGAAAATAGCAACAGGTACGTACCCGGTGCTGCGATATATATCACATCTTCATGTGCAATTTTGTTCGTGCATCCACGCGGCGGTTGACCGGATTGGCTCGTCGTTTTGACCGGCCGCTTGTTCCTTTATCACTGCCTGCCAGCCCAAGCCAGATCTATTCTAGGCCGCTTTAGCCCCGCAAGAGCCCCTATTAAACGGCGGTGAACCGTGCTACCCTTCTCTTTACACCGGCCCTTTTTGCTGCTCAAGGGAGAAGAAGGCGAAATTCACACGTTTCTGCAAAGGAAAAAAAGGAAAAAAAGGAAAAAAACAAAAGACAAACACTGCAGATTCCCGGCGCTGACAGACCCCTCTCTCTCAGACCTCTCAATTCTTCAAGCCTCTGCCTCTTCAGCTCTCGATCCGCTGTCTTCTGTCTCGGACTTTCCAATTGCCCCTCTACACTTCTCGCCATGGCCGCTCGCCCCCAAAACATTGGCATCAAGGCCATTGAGGTCTATTTTCCCAGCCAGGTTCGTCGTGTGCCACCGCAGCTCGCCTGACCGTGCTTCTTTCTCTTTGGCTTCCATTGTTCCTTCCACTTGGCTGTACCGCGAGAGCACGACTCCCCGCCCTCGTATTCTCGTGGCGGCTTCGCCCCGCCATCCTGCTGTTTTACCCCCCCTGCTGACGCCCTCTCCAGTATGTGCAACAGTCCGAGCTGGAGAAGTTCGACGGCGTCGGCACTGGCAAGTACACGATTGGTCTTGGCCAGACTAACATGAGCTTCTGCGACGACCGTGAAGGTGAGTCGAAAGCTGTCCCCGTTCAATGGCAAAAATGGCCGCTCTGCTGACCCCACCAACCGTTCTGCAGACATCTACTCGTTCGCCCTCACTGCCACGAAGAACCTGCTCCAGAAGTACAAGATCGACCCCAAGGACATTGGCCGCCTGGAGGTCGGCACCGAGACCATGCTGGACAAGTCCAAGTCGGTCAAGTCGGTGCTGATGCAGCTGTTTGGCGACAACACCAACGTCGAGGGTGTTGACACGGTAAACGCCTGCTACGGTGGCACCAACGCCGTCTTCAACACGGTCAACTGGGTTGAGTCCAGCGGCTGGGACGGTCGTGACGGCATTGTCGTCGCCGGCGACATTGCTCTGTACGCCAAGGGCAACGCCCGCCCGAGTGGTGGTGCCGGTGCCGTGGCCATGCTAATCGGCCCCGATGCTCCCATCGTGTTCGAGCCCGGTCTGCGTGGCTCGTACATGCAGCACGCCTACGACTTTTACAAGCCGGACCTGACGAGCGAGTACCCGTATGTCGACGGCCACTACTCCATCACCTGCTACACCCAGGCCCTGGATGCCGCATACAAGGCCTACAACGCCCGCGAGATCACCCTGCAGGCGCAGGCCAAGACGCCCAGCACCGACTCCAAGACCGGCCTGGACCGCTTTGACTACGTGGCCTTCCACGCGCCCACCTGCAAGCTGGTGCAGAAGTCGTATGCCCGCATGCTGTACCACGACTACCTTGCCAGCCCCGAGGCCGCCGTCTTCTCCGAGGTGCCGCCAGAGCTGCGCGACATGCCCTACGAGAAGTCGCTCACCGACAAGGTCGTCGAGAAGACCTTTATGGCCCTGACCAAGAAGCGCTTCCAGGAGCGCGTCAGCGGCGGCATCCAGGTGGCCACCAACTGCGGCAACATGTACTGCGGCAGCGTGTGGGCCGGTCTTGCCAGCATCATTGCGCACCACGACTCTGCCTCGCTGCAGGGCAAGCGCCTCGGCCTGTTCAGCTACGGCTCCGGCCTGGCTGCCAGCTTCTGCTCCTTCCGCGTCGTCGGCAGCACCGAGGAGATTTCCCGCATCCTCGACATCCCTGCTCGTCTGACTGGCCGTCGCGCTGTCTCCCCGGAGACGTACGACGCAGTATGTTTTTTCTTTCTTTCTCTTCTCTTTTTTTTGCTTTCTCTGCGTGCACTGACACTGACTTGTCTCCTCCAGTTGTGCGATCTGCGCAAGAAGGCGCATCTCCAGAAGAGCTACAAGCCGGAGGGTGATGTGGCCAACATTGCCAGCGGCACCTACTACCTCGTCGAGATCGACGACATGTTCCGTCGCCACTACGCCATCAAGGCATAGTTGGGCAGACGCAAGGCGCTGAAAGCCGAACATGCGACTGTCAAGCACATTCTGCTATTCCGCGCTATCTAGATGCCCTGTCTCTCACATCGATGGGCTGGGCAGTTCTTTGATGTCCGGGCTTGTGTTCTTTTTGCCAACGGGGTCATATTTCCGGTCCCAGCAGTTGCGAAGCATCATATAGCGGACTCGGCGTTGCGCGACGGGGTTTTCTACTCTACTTGTCTGCGCTGACGAGGGGAAGGAAGTGCGGAGTATGAGATCTGAGGTCCTCATGATTGTGAGCCATAGACTTTTAATTAAAATCGCAGCATTGCTTTATATGTACACGACTCCTTGTGAGCACATTTTCAAGGCTCCTATTATGATAAATGCCAGAAACAGCTTAATGCACAGAGGGAAGTCTGGGAAGTGGTGACAATACCACCGGCTGGCCCACAAGGAGCAGGACGTTCTGCTAGTCCTGAAAGATAAAGTCCTGGTAGAAAACGAGTTCCAGAACGGGTGCTATGACTGTAGCCAGCTGTTTCATCCTCCCATAGTCCGGACATCCTGGACGTTGCCGAGGCTGAGGTCGATGAGATACCGCCGTGGCGGGCGGTTATGAGAGCTGGCCGTCTTTCAAAAACCATCTGCGAAGTACTTTTACCTTGCATCCGCATGGCTCGACCACGCTCTACATCGCCCGTCTTCCCAAAGCGACATGCAGGAGGAACTTTAGTATCTGCTGCGACTTGCCACCCTTCAGTCGTCTGACCTGCCTCTCGGAGCTACGGACCACATTACACAACGGCCCAAGTACGGCATACAACTGCACCCGACTCCGGCCGTTCAGCTTGGGCCTAACAGGACTTCTGATTAAGCTGGGACGATCAGTGCAACTTGTCTTATCAGGTCGGGAGAGTTTGTAAGCAGAGATCATGATCCGTCCCATCTCGTCCTTGCATTCCTTTAGAGGTCTTGTATTGTACGGCTCCATCCATTGGGCGTGCCAACTGTTTTCCTTGACAGCTCGAACGGCATGTCTCTCCCTTGACAACCCAGACGACATATTTCCTTCCTCATCTTACCCAGCCAAGATGAACATGTCGTTCTCCTTCTGTCTTGTTGTCAATGGACGGATGATGGACTGGTCTGGATGGCCGTCACGGATCCTCGGCCTCCTATCAGTGATCTGGTGCTGTCCGGAATGACACGCCCCAACTGCGAGTGCGCCGCGGGCTGGCTGACGACTGAGACGGCTCACACTGATGGCCGAGTCCGTGGTCCCGTTCCAGAGAACCCACCGGATCGGGTCAGCCAGCGACAAGTCATGAAGCGCGGCATTGCTCAGATGACAGCTCACGACGACGATCAGTGGGAGGGGGTGCCGATCTTCACTCCAGCGCGCTGTGGGACTACATGGCCTGCGCTCTGGAGCCGTGTCCATCTGGATGGCCATCACCTGGACAACGTTTTCCTGTTTGCATCATCCGGCCACGATCGACAGTCCAGACGGCCTTGGGGTTCCATCTTGTCAGCACACCCCACCGCGTTGCTTGCCGATGTGTGGCACAGACGCGCCTTCCCCACACCCGACGCTCGCCGTATCCCATGTTTGGGATTAGATTGCATCTGGAGCCCAAAATGGCATCTCCGTATTGCCTCGCGCCCAAGGGCTCCGTTCTGCTGCTAAGATGGATACCCCGTAGTGGGATATTACTTCTCATGCGTGTCTGACTGCAGAGCACCTGCTCCTTTCTTTGCTCATTTGCTCCGTTGCCGACTATCTGAGACGGCAGCAGCTGCATATACCTACGTCCCCCAGCACAAGAAAAGCAGGGGAGGGAGTACAGAACAGATCCGGAAGCTTATTTGGCTCCGGCTCGGAGATGGAAGAGGCCTGGTCTGGCAAAGAAAAGGGCTGTCGCAGGACCAGATGCCGTAGCACAGACACACAAGACATGCAGGGAGAAAGCGTCGGTACTCCGTAGAAAGGCAATACAGTGTACATACAGTGGAAAACTGTGCTAGCGCCCGGCCGAGAGGAGAAAACACAAGGCCACAGTGGACAGTGGTACGGCGGAGTAGAGTACGAGTACCTTCCAGCAGGCAGTCGTGGCCGACGCTGCTGCAGGTACCGGCGCCACAGTCGACGCGGCCCCGCTTTTGGCGAAAAACGAATAAGCCGGCCAGCTCGTTCTCGTGCAGCCGGTTCTCGCGCTGAGCGCGCAGTCTTGGCAGAAACAGTGCCGCCCGACGCAGGTCTCGCTCCCTTGCTTCTCTGGGGCCACACGGCTACGGGCGGCCGCATCAGGCAGCTCAGCCACCATCTGCAGGGTGCTCGTACTCCGTACATGGAAGGGAGAATCGTGGAATTCGCCTTGGGCAGAGGGATCAACAAATCAAGGCATTCAAGCCCCCTTTTTCCTGACCCCCCTCCCTTTCCCCCTTCCCTCCTTTCCCCCACGCCCTCGTCGGCGTTCCACAAAAGCGCTGTCCACTCAGCTCGCACTGCGCGGTAAACAACATCCTGGGGTAGTAGCCTGGCGTCACCGGTAGCCACGAGGAACCGCCGGCACAGCCTTCTTGTTCGACCGGAACATTCTTATCTCTGGCCAAGAAGGCTGCCCGCCAAGACAGACCGCGCGGCAGCTGGTGGCTTGCCCAGGCCGAGACTCGGGGCCGTTATGACCGGTGCA
Source organism: Leptographium lundbergii (assembly GCA_001455505.1). Taxonomy (NCBI): domain Eukaryota; kingdom Fungi; phylum Ascomycota; class Sordariomycetes; order Ophiostomatales; family Ophiostomataceae; genus Leptographium; species Leptographium lundbergii. The sequence continues at coordinate 20,906 of LDEF01000106.1, forward strand.
GCCGTGAACAAACCGCACCCTCTTCGCTGTCGACGATCAATCATCCACTCGTAGACGGCACTGCCAACTGTCAACCTCTCTCTCTTGCATGCCGTTGTCGGCATTTGCGACAGTGTGTGTCTGTGTACTCGTACGCGTACGGCAACAGTACGAGTACGCGCAACCGCAACCCAATGGTTGGTGGCAACATGTCGGGCAACGGCCAAAGCACAAGAACCAAGATCCCAGCTGTCCAATCCGAGCGGCCCAGTCCAATTGTCCAGTCCCAAGCCACAACAGACTCTCCAACCAGGCCCTGAAGCACGAGTACGAGCCCTCCTGCCGGCTGCGACGAGGCACGACAAGCCACGCACGCAAAACGTGCGCCTCGTGTAAATTCTCCGTCTCTGTTCAACCGGCCGACCGCATTGCTGATGCGGACGGGTTCCATGCCAAGACAAGACAGCTTGCCGCTTCAAGACACTGTCAGCGTCCAATACTGCCCCACGTTCCATCACGAGCTCGAGTGCGCGATACCACGCACACAAAATCGGACTTGCTTCAAGATACTCCGTACCATTCATTAATATAATCTAGAATATTAGGTGCACTCGTGATAGCCGCGTAACCCCTGTCAACGGTGAAAAAATATGCTCAAAATACTGCGCGAAGCCAAACGCCGGTTGTCCATATGCCGCCTTTCCAACGTGTCTAATATCCAAAGATGCACGAAAAGCGAAGACCCGTCCTTATCCAGTTGCTGTACACCAAACATTACCCCATCTGTCTATTCGAGCGAACAAGGCAGGGTATAAAATCAAATGCACTACACAAGTATAAACCGCTGGATGCCAGCCGTTCTAAGAGCTCGTCGTCACGTTCACAGACATGCTCGGTACCGAGAACGTAACAAAACTCGCCGAGTTGTAAGTTTCGGACCCGAAAGCAAAGTAGCCCAGATAGTCCGTCTCGCTCGGGTACTGGTTGGCGTCGGTGGTGCTCAGCGTGAAGAGCGATGTGACAAGCGGGAGCAGGTCGCCGCTGAATGACTCGGTCGTTTCCGACGCAATCCACGTCAACACCCGCTGATTCAGGCTGTTGGAGCCCGTGTATAGCTCAAACGTCGTGCCGTTCACAACCTGCGTAAGGACAGTGCCGTTTGCCAGGCCGATTGCCTGCGTGGCCGATCCAATGTCCGCGAACCACACCATGACCTCGTACGCAGCCAGCGAGCTGTCGCTGGAGCTGGTCTTGCTGCTGTCAAAGAACATATCGACGGCGACGTTGGCATTGACTTCTTGGGCTACCAGGGTCGATACGTCAGTCGAGGCGGCCGTGTCGTTGCCGAGGCCGTAAGTCCACTCGACGGCAAAGTCAATCTGGGCGAGGGTCTGGATGGTGGCCGGGAAGACACCGCCATCCACCTTGATGTTGGGGAAAGCATGCACCGGCTGGGTCGTAGGGCCCTGGGGATACTCCCACGTAATGCTCCAGCCTGGTGCAGTAGTCTTCGTCGCGTACGTGCTGTTGTCGTATGTGGTGACCTATTTGGGCGTGTCAGCAGGAATGTAAAAGCCGGACAGAGGCTGGTGGCTCGTCCGTCCCGCCCATATGCCGCAGCCGGATTGCGTGTTCCGCCACATCGAGGGTGGTGGGGATCGAGAGACAGGGATGACGAAGACATGCAAAGCCGCCGCGTCGAGTGGACACCGTTCCGCCACTTACATTCATACAGAGGCCACCGCCCTCAGTTGCGTTCCATCCCCACTGGTTAGGATTCACTGAACAGGAGATACGTCGGTTAGCGAAGTCGGTCACACGACATGTTGCTCGGGGGATGGGCCGGGGACTCGTGTCGTCCCGAGGGTTTGCTTAGTAAGCACCCCCAAGGGCTTCACGAGGGAGGCTGCACAGAAGGCAACGGGAAGCCACTGACGAGTATATTCCTGTCCCTTGGTGACAGGCGTGATGCCGCGAGACTTGTCACAGTACATCTTCGTCTTGATGTTGTTGTCCGAAGCGCCGCCGCCATCCGAGGTGCCGCCGCCGCTGCTGCCGGTGCCAGAAGTCACTGAAGGCGAGTAGATTGGCGATTCACCGGTAGCCGAGCGGTGCGCATCGATGCCGAAGAGGATACCGAGGGTGATGCCGACCGGTATGGCCAACAGGATGAAGTTGACCACGAAATGGAACCCGAGGATCCCCATGTTGGCGACGTCGAGAGGTCGAAACGAAGATGATGATGCGAGAGAGTGAAAACAAACGAGGGTGCGAGTGTGCAAATCTGAACGAGAGAATTAACGAATGGCAGAAAGAGTGTAGTCGAGAACGGCAAGATCAAAAACGAGAGGATTGGGGAAAAAAGGGCCAGGGGAAAGCGGTAGCGGATGAGTGCTAAATGACAACTCTACGGAGTACTCCGTATTCGTATCTTAGAAGACTACGAGCAGGACTGCTCAAACGGGAGTGCCGTGGTGCGATTGGCCGTTTTTTCCTTTTTCCTTTTTTTTTCCTATTTTTTTTTTTGGCTTGTCCCTTGTGTCCTGCTTTCTTTCCTTCCCCCTTTCTGTAGTTTCCTTACTTTTTTTTTGTGCCCTGTTGATCGTCTCAGGCCTTACTATTTTGTCGTGTTGCACACGGCGATTAAAGAAAGTGAGCCTGAATGGCCGGGCGTCACGCTCGCTAGATAAGGAGGGAAATGGAAGCAGGGGGTATGTTATGCCGAGCATCGACGATTTGTGATGCAGGGAGATGAGGTGGCGCGTCGCTGGCTGATTCCCCTTTGTTATCGGCAAGACACCGTGACGGGCCAGTTGGGCGACAGCAGAACAAGGAAGGGAGTACCAGGGAACGGGAGCACCCCACCAACCCTCAGGGGCCCCTGTCAGCGAGCTGCGAACACGAGTACTAGTAGATACGAGGCGCAATGTCACATGATCATACTGTTGGGTAAGAACGTCACAGGATACGAGAGTTTGGATACGAGCGCATGTAGCGGCCAGGTACTCCGTACTCCGCAGCCCGGCTGAGGGCGAGAAGAGAGAGCGTTCATTCCAGGCACGACTCCACTGCGAAAGTAAAACGTCCAAAGAGCCAACAGGCGGCTGGAGGGGCTGGGAAAGGGAAGGAAAAAGAAACAAAAAAAGAAACAAGCAAGACAAAAGGAAAAAGAACAAAAAAAAACTCCAAAAAAAAACTCCAAAAAAACTCCAAAAAAACTCCAAAAACCTTTAGACGGACAAAAGCGGGCTAAGAAAAAAATAAACAGGAAAAGAAATGCCGGGAGCCAGGGAGACGGCCGCTCGAGCTGGGAATGAAACGGGGGCGGGCGCAGCTAGATCGCTGTAGCTGCGATGCTAGGCGGCCATCCGTCGGCGCGCGTTTTCAGCTGTAGAGGCCCTGGAGCGCAGTGCACTGTGCTGATCAACCGTGGTCCGAGACTAAGAATAGGGGGCAGTTCCACAGTGACCATTGCAAGATTTTTGCATTCCCCTATTTTCCCGCAGGCTACTCCGTACCGCAGGTGGTCGCTCGTCCAAAACGGAGGGAGGGTACAGATTACCCTTGCGGTGTCTTGTGTCCTCCTCGCTCGCCTACTCCGTACGGCCGTCCTGTTCGCGCGCCATGTATCTTTTTCCGTACGAGTATACGAAATAGTGCCGCAAGTGCGGCAACATCGGATCGTATTTGGCTGATGGCCGGTGGCTGTGACTTGTGGTTGTGGACCTCACGGTGAAGACGAGCAAAGGCTAACGGTGATCAAGCTTACTTTGCTCGCATCTGACTGGTATATTTTGAGACGTCGCGGTGGATGTGGCACCCAGGGTCCGTGTGCCTGAGCCGGACTAACCGTGCATGACGGACTGCATACGAGGTGGCATGTACCCAGATGGGTACTCTTGTCACAATACGGAGTGGAATTAAGACAAGAATACGCCACCCCAACTGGTCCGGCGTCTAATTAGTGCAGCTAGCTGGCATGCCGAACCGATCGCGCCGGCGAGTCCAGGGGAAAGGGCATGAAAAACACAAAAACACAAAAACAAAAATATAGCCGGGGAAGCCAACTGGGCTGGGCGGGCAAAAAGGGCTAGCAAGAAGGAAACAATGGGCGGAAGCAGAAAAAGAGAGGCTCCCACTAGGGATGTAACACTCGGTCTGTCGACGTCCTGCAATAGGATGGCATTACTCGTAGATAAAGGGGTGGGGCTGGGGGGCGTGTGGTTGCTTAGCGTGTCGTATGTCCTCCGTCTCGCTCGTACTTCTGCGTAGCTGTGCCCTTTGTGATTTCACCCAAATGGTGTGCTCCTTCCTCAAACTTCTCTCTTTCATTCTTCCCTCAACCTGCTTACTGTTCCACTCGTTCGCTCGCTTTTGTTTTGCCGCATCTGTCGATTCTGCCTCTTCCCAATTATATCTTACACCCTCGCTTTTCACTCGTTCAACTTGCCGCATCCTCATCGAGATAAGAGGTCGAGGCTGGGACCACAGCGGATCGTCCGGCTCTCCTTGTCCTATTCTCCTCTCTTCACTGTCGTTTGCACTATTACCCACGGTCGCTTCCACCCCCCCGCCCTTTAATCACACTTCATCTCGCCCTCCCAGCAGTTCCGGGCGGGCCCTTTGGCACATACTCGGCTTTATTTACCAGCCCTTCGTTTTGCCCGTCGATAGAAAACCGACGGGATGCAGTCCCACGATTATCTCGGCCTGGACGGCACCGGCCAGTCGCCTCGAAACGCAGAACACCAAGTTGAGCTCGACGTTCTCGGAAACCGCAACTACCAGCAGCAGCAGGAGCAGCAGCAGCAGCAGCAGCAGCAGCCGTACCAGCAACAACCGTACCAGCAGACGCAGTACAGCCAGACCCAGCCCTCACAGCAGCCTTACTCCCAGCCGCTCGATACCCTTGCTTCGCCCTACAGCCAACAAGAGAATGACTATAGGAGAGCCATGGGCTCAAACACCGACTTCTCTCGTCCGCTAGCCTCTCCGCGGCAAACCCCCGTGTACCAGTCGGCACACACGTCCACCACGGCCGTTAACTCGGACGACTACATCCCCTCGCCCGCCTGGGCGCCTGGCCAGCAGCGTGCCACAAACGGCTTCCTGACCGAGTCTCACGACGCCTTCGGCTCCCGATCCAGCAGCCCGTCGCTGCGGCACAGCGGTCAGGCCAGCGCTGCCGATTTGGCTTACCTAAAGCGCAACCGCCCGGTGTCCTCCGTCATGGACTCGCGGCCTTCCACCCCGAATCTCGTAAGTGCTATACTAAGCTGTCTTCCCCCATCCTGACCTAGCCGCTCATTCGAACGGAAATCACAGAATCAGAGTCACCTCACCCTCGCGGGACTGCTTCCTCATACGCCCGAGCCCACCCTGGACAAGGACTGGGTCGTGCCTGGTACTGTGGCCCGTCTGCATGACCGTGATGATGCCGAGATCTGGAAGGGCTGGCGCCGCTTTCTCTACAAGTTCACGCCCCTGATGACCGTCATCAACACCGGTCTTTACCTGGTCTACCTGGCTTTCCGCATCTACTGCGTTGTGAGTGCGCAAAAGGCCTTTGGTGCTATTTTCGTTGCCGCCTGGGTATTTATCGCTGTGGAGCTCTCGACCGCCATTCCGTCTCTGCTGCACAATGGTTGGACAATCATGGCTGTTCGCAAGCGGAACCGCCCAAAGTTGCGGCTCATGGGCGATGATGTTCCGACCGTCGATGTGTTTGTCACGTGCTGCAAGGAGGACGACGACCTCGTCATGGATACCGCTCGTGCCGCATGTGACCTGGACTACCCTAAGAACCGATTCCGTGTCATCATTCTCGATGACGGCAAGGTCGAAAGCTTGGCCAAGGCTGCCGAGGCTCTGTCAGCCACCTACCCGAACCTGTTCTACATTGCCCGTCCCAAGTTTCCTGGTGTTCCCCATCATTTCAAGGCTGGTAACCTCAACTACGGTCTCGATGCTGTGCACAACTTCCCTGGCGGTGCAGGCGAGTACATGGCCGCTCTCGACGCCGACATGGTACGTTATACTTGCTGGATTTGGAGGTTGTTATACCGGCAATTACTAACAATTGTGATTAGATTCCCGAACGGTCGTGGCTTCGTGCTATCGTCCCTCATCTGGTTGCCGATCCTAAGATGGCCCTGGCTTGCCCGCCGCAGCTGTTCTACAACACCCCTCCGTCCGACCCGCTGGCACAATCCCTGGACTTCTTCGTGCACGTCATTGAGCCTATTAAGGACACCATGGGCGTTGCTTGGTGTACTGGATCTGGTTACGTTGCGCGCCGCGAGGCCCTGGACGAGATTGGCAACTTCCCCCTCGGCTCGCTGGCCGAGGACGTCGCTACCTCTACCAAGATGCTGGGCAAGGGCTGGAAGACTGCTTTCATTCACGAGCCCCTGCAATACGGCACTGTCCCCGACGATTTCGCCAGTCACCTGAAGCAGCGCACCCGCTGGGCCATCGGCACGGTCGACACGTCGTTCAAGCTGAAGTTTTGTCTGTGGGGCGAGTCCGTCAAGCAGATGACCTTTGCCCAACGGTTTTCCGGCTTCCTGTACGCGGTTCTTTCGCTTTACACGATTCTCCTGACGATTTCCCTGTTCGCCATTCCCATCATCCTGATCTGGGGCAAGCAGCTGGTTGCGTACACCAACGAGACGCAGCTGCGGTGGCTGGTGCGGGCCTGCTTTGCGACGACCATCTCCAACCGGCTCTGCGAGTTCGTTCTGTTTATCCCGGCCGGCTACCACACTGGCCAGCGCGGTTCCCGGTACCAGCTGTGGATGTCGCCCTACATTGCGCTGTGTCTGATCCGGTCCTTTATGCTGCCCAAGTGGCTTGGTGGAGTGACACAGGCCTTTACCCCTACCGGTTCGATTGCGTCGGCACTTAACGAGCGTGACGCCAAGACGCGTAAGAACATGTTCCGGCGTGTATTCGGCGTCGTCTTCAGCTACATGGCCTGGTTCCACATGACATACGTCTATGTCACGCTCGTGGGCGTGGCCATGTCGACGTACCGGTGCTTTTACATGTACTCGGGTGTCAAGCCGGTGCTTCACGGCCTGGTTACGCACGCTTTCTGGCCCCCATTGACCTTTTTGTTCATCTGCAGCGCCATGTGGACGCCGATTGCTTATGCCATCGACCCTCCCTCCATGCCTGAGCGCGAGGAGCTGCTGGAGCGGGATCCCAAGACTGGCGTGGCGCACCCGACAAAGGCTGCCAAGAAGATTGCGTTTGGCGGCCAGTCGGCGTGGTACGAGTTGGAATACACTTTCACGACGGCGTATACGGTTTTGATCTTCGTCATGTCGTTCATGTCTTACGTTTTTTAGAACGGCTACGCTGTGCATAAACGAGCAGAGGAGATCACAAGAGGATCTTGTCGGAGTTTTGCATACCAGTTTCTTCCACTCCGGCAAGTGCGATTTCAGAACGTGCTCGTTCTTTTAATACGGTCGTCTAGACCACATTTCTTGAGGAGAACCGCTGCGGAAAAGCATCCTGTATCCTTAACGTTGCGGCCGGCTTCTTGCCTTTGGTTTATTTTTTCGGTTTATTTTTTTCCTTTTTGTACACGCTACATGTGGCACATGCACACACCTACATATATTAGAGGCATTGGTGCAGCGGGAATGCTTGTCCATACGGCATATGGCTTGAAGTCTGGAACAATGAGTTAACGGATAGGAGAGCAAGGACATTGTAATTGATTATTATGCTTATCATGTATGGGTTCTATTTCCACTAATTTAATCAATACTCATTTCATTCATCTGCCATATTCCTTATATCGGACTCATGGGCGTGCTTCCTGCAAGAGGTATCGACTTGCAGGTGGATGCAGAACCGAAGCTGTGAGAACTAAATCGTTCTATCTTGTTATGCTTAATCCTGCGGCTCCTGCGATCCTGCTGTTGAGAGTCAGTCACGTGTTGTCGGTTTACACGATGCAAGGCTTGCTTTACGCTGCCCAGCCTTGATGAACCAATGTCGGGACTAGTGGCTGAGAGTTTGCTGTGCTTTGTCTACTCCGTATCTTACTACTCGCCATATTTGTACCTTACATTACGTCAGGCTGTCCGTTTTGCCGCCGCTTCTCAGCTTTAAAGCATTTAATTGGCAGCAGAAATTTCTGCGGAACTAATGGATCAAGACGGGAAATCCCATTTTCGTCAAAACGGAAATGGGTAAGATACAAAGTATCTTATCTTATCTTACAGCCCAAGTATCTTGAATGTAAGATACATAGTTCACTCTACGGAACAACACCAAAATATCGAATGTGCTTGTTTGAGAAGAGCTTTTGGTTTTCAGCTGCTCAGGTCCAGCTATTGAATGAAAGATAAGAAATTCCGAGCTGTAGGCCTCAGTACTTTTGTTAGGGGTACGCCCTATTAGCAGGTGAAGGATCGAATATAAAATTACAAAAAGTGAGGTAGCATCCATTCTGTGCGATGAAGACGATGAGCCGGGACCTACATAGCGGCTATCCGAATCTATGGAGGATGATAGCCGGCACGGAGTCACATGCTGCAGATAAACCCGCGATTGGCTCGAATATAGCGCCAACATGCCATTTCCGTGCCCCTGGACGCAGAGGTTGGAACGTCTTAGCTCGATGTTGTGCACTGGATGGCCCGATTCGGCGCCACGCTATCGGAGCTTAGTCATCCGCCCGCTTAATGCAATCTCATCGTAGCTTGCTGCGCGCCAAGCGGAATGTCCGTTCGAAAAGACTACATCTCCTCTCGCCAGCCGTCTGACCTCCCACGCCGGCATCACCGACCACCCGACCCGTCTCGCGCGCCGACATAATGGCTCCCAAGAAAGAGAAGAAAGATCAGCGGCGGCTGAACCTGGGTACGCGGCCGTCCTGGCGGCCCGCGCGCGCCATCGATGGCCCATCGTGTGCGCAATTTGCTGACCAGTCCGTCTCTTTGCAGCTGTCCCGTACCAGGCCCCGGCCCCCAAGACCGACGCTGCGGACGTGACGTCGTCCATGTCGTCCATCATGCCGATGGCGGCCATGATGACGCGCAACCGCTACGTGGGCTGGTAGGTGGTCCCGTCGGTCCCGCACGCCTGCGCGCTTTCTTCCTGCTGACTTGTCGCAGGAGTTCGGTCATCTTTAGCGTCCTCAACTGGCTGGGCGAGAGCGAGGAGTCGAAAAAGTCCAGCAGCACGCCGGGCATCTTCTCGGTCGGCATGTCCTGTGAGTATCGCGCGCGAGGCAGAAGAACGTGCGGTGCTGCGAGTACCTGTCGCTAATCGGCCGCGTCTCAGTCATGGCACTCGTGGTGACTTACATCCCCCTGTTCATGCCACCTCCCGGCCAGGAGGCGGCACCAGCAGCAGCTGCCACGCCAGTGCCGGTGGCGTGAGTTGGTTGGAGTGGTTAGAGGGAACAGATGCGATGACACACGGCTTTCTATACCCGGTGACCGTCACAATACGAAGGAAAACAGAGAAAGGACGAAAAGAACGGCAGCTTTCTGTGCAGTGTGTACATGACGTGATTGGCCGTGTTGACCTTTTTTATTCGTCTGGCTTGAGAAAACAAAATGTACGAAAATCTAGCATTGAGCCGGCCCATTGTCCCGCATGTTTTCATCCTTCATCCGCGTCATCTATCTCTATGCGAGCGTATCCCGGACGTTGGTCCGTACGGGGTTGTTTGACCCAAAAAGAAATGCCAGCCGAGAGTGGCGGGTTGTCTAGAAGGAGCCGCGGGTGGCGGCCTTGCCACCGACCTCTCTGGCGGTGAAGCTGACGGAGAAGTCGGCGCGGATGCTAATGGCGACCTCGATCTTGGCGTTCTTGCCCACGCCGCGGAGGGCTGCCTCGGCCAGGACGTCCTGGGCCTTCCAGGCCTTTTTCCGCTCGCCCTCGTCGTCGTCGTCGCTGTCGTCGTCGCTGTCGCTGTCGTCGTCGTCGGCGGCCGCCTTGACCTTTTTTTCCTTGGGGATGTGGTGGACGTGGGTGCTGCCCTCGGCAAAGCGCAGCAGCACGTCGCCGCCGTCCTTGGGGCCGGGCACGAGGATGGCACGGCGGATGGGGACGGCGGACTCGGCGGCGATGATGGGGGTGAAGACCTCGGTCAGGACGGTGCCGTCGGCGGCAGCAGTCGGGGTCAGGGGCACGGCGACGACGCCGACGGCCAGGGCGGTGTGCTGGACGGTGCGGACCATCTGGTGGGAGCTCTGCTCGACCTCGTCGGACTCAAAGTCGCAGATGAGGCTGGCCTGCAGGGCGGCGCCGCGGGCCTGCAGCTCGGACGGGTTCGTGGTCGAGGGCACGGTGCTGGGGGCGATGATGGCGGCGGTGCCGGCGAAGAGGGCGCGCATGTTCTCGGCCAAACGGGGCGTGTGGGCGGTGCCGCCGGACAGCAGGACAGCGTCAATGTCGATGGGGTCGAGGCCGGCCTTGCGGACGACGGCGCCGACGAGGCGGTCGATGCCGGCAAAGACGGGCCGGGCGAGGGTCTCGTAGCGGATGCGGTTGATGGTGGTGGTAAAGTCGATGCCGTCGGCAAGCGACTCGACGCTGAAGGAGGCGTTGGAGCCGAGGCTGAGGGCCTTCTTGGCCGACTCGGCCTCGAGGCGCATCTTGGCGAGGCTGCGGGCGTTCTCGCGCGGGTCGACGCCCTTGTTGCGCTTGGCAAACTCCTTGGCAAAGTGGTCGATGAGGACCTTGTCGAGGGCGGCGCCGACAAACTCGTAGTCGTGCAGGGTGGCGAGCACGGTGGTGATGCCGGCGCTGGACGAGACGACGGCGGCGTCGGACCGCGTGCCGCCGACGTCGAGCACGACCATGAACTTGTCCTTGGCCGTGGCAGCATCAGCAGCCACGATGCCAGTGGCGGCCTCGGCGTCTATCCGGGCGTGATAGGCGGCAGCAGCAGCAGCGGGCTCGGAGATGATCTGCAGCACCTCGAGGCCGGCGGCGTTGGCGGCCTGGACGACGGCCTGGCGCTGGGCCTCGGTCGTGTTGGTGGGCAGCGTGATGACGGCCGAGGTGACCTTGCGGCCAAGATAGTCGGTGGCCGAGCCGACGAGACGGCGGAGGAAGCGCGTGGTCACTTCGGCCACCGACACGACCGACGGCGTGACCGGCGGGCTGACCTCGTCGCTGCTCTCGTCCGACTCGCCGCCGGTCGCCGGGGGGGCCTGGTCGACGATCGTAAACGTCACCGCGCCGTCGGTCTCGTGCGGATGGGCCGAAGCATGGCAGTACGTCGGGTCGATGGAGGCAAAACTGGCGGCTGAGTCAGCAAGGCAGCCACGAGACGGTCATCATTCGTCGTCACCGATCGTGCAGGGGACCACATACTCCTTGCCGAGCAGGTCCTTGAAGTAGGCTACCGTGTTGGCCGAGTTGCGCACGAGAAAGTTCTTGGCCTGCTGGCCGTAGTACTCCTCGCCGTCGACATACGACAGGACGGTAGGGATCTGACGGTCTGGTGCACGTCTGTCAGCCGGGTGCTGCATGGTCGCTCGACCCCGACAGGGAGCAGGACTTACCGCCGTCCTCGTTGGCGATCACCTCGACACGGTCGTCAAACGTGTAGGCGATGGAGCTGTTGGAGTTGCCAAACGAGATGCCGATGGCCGTGCGGTTTTCGGGTGCCACCTGCACGCCAGCGGGCGCAGCCTTTGCCTCCGAAGCCATTGGTCTATCTGGGTGGTGCGGGAACGGTTCTGGTCGGGCGAGGGAGCGGGAGAAGTCGGTTCCAGAGGGGGTGGCGGGGTGCTGGGAGAAGGATGCTGAAGTCCAGGCTGGGAAAAATGTGAAAAAAAAAAAGTTATTTCAGAAGCCGTGTAGATGTTGGAGTGGGTCGTTCGGCGCCGCCATTGGAGGGATAGGGTTGTATGTGTACGAGCAGGCGGCGTGTGAGCTAGGGCGGCAGAAGTACTGGTACATACCCCTCCAAGGAGCGTTGTGACAATGGCTGAATAAATCACATGCACACTTGCGATAAGATAAGAATCACGTGATCACGCTCAGGAGCGCTGTTGCTTGGATACGTAAACTTTTTTGTGAAAGCGCGCGGAGAGAGTTGAGGCCTCATCAACCACGCGTTTATTCTGCGCGCATCGCCTGCCACCCGACACCATGGCGCCGCTGGTCTTGCACAATGTCCCGGACGACGAGCTGTACACGGGCAAGGACGGGGTGACGCGGCCGTTTGCCGTGGTCGGAGCGACAGATGAGTGGGTGCAGGCGGGAGGCGAGACGTGTCCGGAGCGACGGTTCTGACAATGTGACAGGCGACGATCGGCACGACTGCGGCGACAGGGCCAGACGAACCACGGGGCGTTTGGGAGGACACGCACGCGGCCGCAGGGCGGCTCGGGGCCGTCGAGCGGCCGGCGTCCGCAGCAGGCGGCCAAGGCGACGACGACGACGACGACGGCGGCGGACGAGGTGTTTAGCGGGTGGAAGCGGCACCAGGAGATGGCGATGCAGCAGCAGCAGCAGCAGCAGCAGCACCAGGGCCAGCAGCAGCAGCAGCAGCCGGGGTTGGGCCACCACGGCGACGGGCAGCTGGAGGCGGCGGGCCTGGGGGTTCGCAAGGCGAGCAGCAGCAGCCTGAGCCTGGGGGGAGACGAGGACGAGGCGGACGTGACGGCGAAGCAGAAGCCGGCGCCGCAGCTGCACCACCACGCGAACCAGCCGACTGAGGTGATCTTGCGCGGCTACCGCGGGCCCGAGTACCAGTACGCCGCCCTGGACCGCTACGAGCAGCTGGCCGGGCGGATCTGCGAGGACTATGCGCGCGACCCGCCGGTGGGCAGCAGCCGGCGGGGGTTCCGGGGCGGCGGCGGGCTGCGGCAGGCGGCGGCGCGCGCGGCGGCCACGGTGGCGTCCAACGGCACGGCAGCGCTGACGGCGGCCGAGCGCCAGGCCGTGATGCAGCGCGTCGCCGGCGGCCGCCACTGGGTCAAGGTGACGTTTGAGTCGGCCGCCGCCGCCGAGGCTGCCTACTACGCCTCGCCCCAGAGCGTGCTCGGCTACCTGGTGGCGGCCGAGCCGTTTCGCGGCGTCGGCCTCGCCCCGGCCGACGACGTCGCCGTGCCCGACCCCGACGCCCTCGTCGACTACGAGCGCGCCTACCACGGCCACGCCGAGCACGACCGTGGTGAGGCCTCTGGCTTCTCGCCCTCCGTCTCGGCCTCGTCCCACACCGTCGAGTCCGGCACCGTCACCCACGACGACGACCGCGAGCCGTCCACGTCCGAGACCGTGTCCGCGTTTGGCTCCACCTTTGGCAGCCGGCGTCGCCGGCCGGCAGGGCCCTCCAGCATCGCCAGCGGCAGCATCGCCAACGACTTTCCCGGCGGCTGGGTCGGCCAGGCCGACGGCGCCGACAGGGACGGCAAGGACTGCAAGGAGAACAAGGACAAAGACACCAAGGACAAGGACACCACTCTTCCCCCCGAGAGCGAGTTCTGTCGCCGCATCCCCACCGCCCGACGCGCCCTGCTCAAGGCGCCCGAACAGGCCCTGCTGCCACGTGAGTCGGCCATGCGCTCGCTCTTCAAACAGGTCCCGCTGCTGCACCGCCTGACCGGCACCATCATCGGCAACCAGGTCCCGCGCCGCGAGGACGGCGTGTTCGACTGGGACAAGGCCAGCCTGTACTGGAAGCTCATGTGGTTCCTCGACTACCTCTTTGGGCTCTTTGGCGGCGAGATCCTGGACGGAAACAAGGATGATTGAGGGGAGGGAGGGGAGGGAGAGGGAGGGAGAGGGAAGAGAAGAGGGAAGAGAAGAGGGAAAGACATAGAGCCCGACGGAAGAGAAGGACGGAAAAGACCCCAGATAATGAGCGGCACACGGAATCATGGAACGGCAGCATTGGGCTCACGGTATACACGCGTGCTTTTTTATTAATTTATTGCAAAAAACTTTTGGCCAACCGCCTACTTGTTCTCCTTGACAAACTTGCTCTTCTCCACCACGTACAGGTCCAGCAGCTCGTCCACCGGCATCTTGTCGACCCGGCTGCCGTCCGTGCTCAGCCTCACCAGCTCCTCCACGCGGGCCGGCGCAAAGTGCGGCTCCAGGTGGCGGCGGAACTTGGCCAGGATGGCCGGCTTGGCCTCCTCGCGGCGCAGCGGGTGGCCGAGCGGGGCCTCGACCACCACCTCGGGCAGCGACGAGCCGTCCTTGAAGGTGACGGTGAGCGCGTTCGAGATGGTCCGCCTGGCCGGATCGTGGTAGTCGGTCGTGAACTGGGGGTCCTCGACGCAGGCAATCTTCTTGCGCAGCGCGTCCAGCGCCGGGCTCGTGGCCGCCTCCGCGTCATCGAGGTAGTCGCTGGCCGTGAGGCGGCCGTACTTGAGCATCACGGCCGCCATGTACTGCACGCAGTGGTCGCGGTCGGCAAAGTTGCGGAGCGGCGCCAGCTGCTTGTCGATGATGCGGATGCAGGCCTCGTGCGTGCGGCACGTGACCGCCTCAATGTCCTCGGTCGTCTTCCCGGCTGCGCGCAGCTGCGCGTGGATCGGCCCGGCCGCCTCGACGGCCGTCTGGGCGTGGAACTCGGCCGGGTACGAGACCTTGAAGAGCACGTTCTCCATCACGTAGCTGCCGTATGGCCGGCTGAACGCAAACGGCCGGCCGCCAAAGAGGACGTCGTAAAAGCCCCAGGTCGGGGCCGAGAGCACCGTCGGGATGCCCGGCTCGCCGGCGGCCACGCGCAGGGCCAGGCCCACGGCCCGCTGGCACGCGTCGCCGGCCGCCCACGACTTGCGCGACATGGTGTTGGGCGCGTGGCGGTACGTGCGCAGGCTCTGGCCGTCGACAAACGCCTGGCTGACCGCGGCCGCGATGCCGGCCTTGCCGAGCCCCAGCATGTCGGCAACCACGGCCGCGCTGGCCACCTTGACCAGAAGCACGTGGTCCAGCCCGACCTTGTTGAACGAGTTGAGGATTGCCAGGTTGCCCTGGATCTCGTGCGCCTTGGTCGCGTACGCGAGCACGTCGCCGACCGTGACGATGCGCCCGCCCGCCAGCTTCTTGCTGCCTGTAGTCTTGTCCTTGTTCGTCCGGTTGATCCAGTCGGCCACGGCCAGGATCGAGCCCAGGTTGTCCGACGGGTGGCCCCACTCGGCCGCCAGCCAGCAGTCGTTGTAGTCGAGCCAGCGGATCATGGCCCCGATGTTGAACGCCCCGTTGACCGGGTCCAGCACGTAGTGCGTGCCCGGCACCCGCGTGCCGTTGGGCACCACCGTGCCGTCCACCACCGGGCCCAGCAGCTTGGTGCACTCGGGGAACTGCAGCGCCTCGAGGCCGCAGCCGAGCGTGTCCAAGAGGATCCAGCGGGCCGTGTCAATCTGGAGCTGGATGAGAAACGAGCGGACAGAAGAAATAGAACAGGACCAAGACTCACCGCTACGGCCGAATCAATCGTCGTGTCGCTCACGTACGACGCAATGTCGTCAATCTCCTTGTCGTAGGCCATTGTCGGCTTCGGCGTCGGAGCAGAAGAGTAAGCACGGCGCGACGGCACAAACGTCCTCTGCGAAAGCTGACTGCTCGACACGGTCAGACCTGGGCCAGCCTGCAGCAGCAGAGAGCCAACGGTAGCAGCGGATCGGGTCTGCGGGCGCAGTACGCGAGACGCAAGACGGAGGCTGCGAGAGGCAGAGTACATGGCTGTGAGGAGCGTGTGCGGATGAGAGAGAGGAGATCGAGGGGAGACAAAGGGAGAGAAGAGCAGAGGACTGACTCACTTTTGGGGGGAGCTTTGGAGACCTTTTAGGGCACTATTGGTCCTGGGAGTGCCGACGTCGGGACCGACAGCTTGGCGGTACGCAGTAATACGGTTGTTGTCTGGGAAGCCGCGTTGCTTGCTGCTGCTTCGGCTGCACGCCCGCCGTCTTTCCTGCTCAGCACCGCAACCCGACGGCTCTTCCTGGAGGCGGCCGGCACAAGAGCCCAGCACAGGCGCGGTTCGCTCGTTTTACCGCGGCCAACCGAGCGGCCCCACCGCCAACGCCTCGGTTGGGGAGCCACTGTGCGCATGTTACAGCCGGCAGGAACTGCTGGAGACGTCGGCAAAAGCTTTTGGTTTCTGGTCTACTCCAACTGCGTTATTATTTCCCTCCCACGACGGCAGAACACCCCAGATCGACCTAGTCTCCGCTCTCAACCCCAGACTGCCCCGTGGGAAAGCTTTGCCATGGCTTCGCATTCGATTGCAGACAAGTTGCCATCGACCTCGTTCACTTGCAACAGCCAACGTGTGGCCATGAACTGCTAGTAATGCCACAAATGTGTCATCAACTCTTACAGTGCATAATCACCTCTGGAACACGGCCCTCTTCTATTCCACAAGATCAAGACATGACTCTCCAAGTGCTGTGGTAATGGCTTTCCACCGAAGAAGGTGGCTTCCCCACACCAGGTAAAGCGGGGTACAGTAAGTGCCCCGCTTACTACTCACTTATACGTGCGTACTCCATACTCGTAGAAAAACGAAAGACAACAGCATACAAAAAGTTGGAGGTAACCTCCATTGATGTCTGTGTTCTTTGTTATTTGTTCTCAGTTTGCATAGAAAGCCTACTCCATCTTTGACGAGAAAGTGCCTAGGGTACTGCGGCACACATTTGGACCTGCTGGTTCATTATCCATCCTATTCGCACATGTTCTCTCATTAAGCAATAAACATCAACGGTTTATGACGCAGGTTGGAAGAACATGCACAGTTGTATGACGAGTACTCTATATGATTATGTGATGAGCACAGTATGCCACCAGTATCGGTATATAACCGACCATGTCCCGGTGCAACTGGACCAGTTTCCCTGTTCGATACCGTCATCGAACATTCCCCATGGACAAGGACGATAGCGAACACCTCCTGCCGCGTCTCAACATGGCCGAGCGCACCTGGAAGTCCAGCAGCTCTGCCGCACTCGTCCGCCGGCTGCTCGACGGCCGGCTGCCGCGCAGCGACCCTCGCTGCCCCCCGCGGCGCCTGGCCGACGTCTTTGTCTGCATCGCCGGCCGGCTCTCGCTGGCCGACCGCATCGACCTGTCGCAGACCTGCCACTTTCTGCGCCGCCTCTTCTGGAGCGCCGCCGACCTGGCCGCCCTCACGACCGACGCGTTTGGCCGCATGCGCCTGTGCTTCCTCTACCGCCTCGCCCGCGGCCGCCCGGACCACTATGCCTGCCCGTGGTGCTTCACGCTGCACCACGTCCGCGCAGACGTCCACCTGGACGCCCGGTCGTTTGTCCTCGTCGGCGACCCGACCGCCTCCGGCGGCCCGGCGGCCGAGTCCCTCTTCGCCCGCCTCGTCGAGCACCACCACCTCCAGCTGGCCCTCAAGTACGTCCGCCTCGGCGGCCGGCGCCGCGCCCGCCACCAGACGTACCTCCGCAGTGCCCTGGAGCCGGTCCGCTTCAGCTGCTCCGCGAACCCGGTCGTCCGCTCGCGCCACCGCCTCGAGCCCAAGATCGCCGTCGGCGCCGACGGCCAGCCGCACTTTTTCGTCAAGTCCACCCTCCGCTACGTCGCCGTCGACGGGCCGCGCTCGCCCGAGGACATTCGCACACACGTCAGCATCTGCTGCCATGTCCGGCTCGACAAGTTTGTGCAGAAATACGTACGGTCTGGAAAGAAGCGCTACCTGTACTACTCTGAAGAGCACGTCCGCTACGACCCTACGCCCAACGACGGCCGCTACCACCCGCCAGGTGGCAGCTGTCTGAACTGTTACACTGATTTTGTCGTGACTAAGCAAAACCGCTCGTATGTCGAGATCTGTGCCTGGCAGGACTTCGGGCCTGAAGCTTGTCCTCATCACCCGACATGGGCGTGGCATACGGACCCCTGGTCGGCAAGCAAGAAATCCAGTCTACCGCACGGCTTGGACCAACACGGCCACGACTGTACTGATGATCCCGATGACCGTTAGTGTGGGCGCCGTGGGAGCGGCAGTATTCGGGCCTGTTACGAGGGCCCAGACCTGGTCGGACAGGATCTGTAGAGTCAGAAGCAGAATGTATTTACGATCCGGCATTCATTGGTCTTGGCGTGGCAAGTAAAGAAATAGACTCGTCATGACATAGAATCAGCCTGTGAAGTAGAAATAAAAGCAAATCAACCAAATCAGAGCAAAGTAAAGCAAAGTAAGGCAAGGCAAAACAAGATGGATCCGTGGCGTCCCGAGGATGGAATGGATCCCTGTCACGATCCTCTTTCTGCCTGTAGCTCCGACGCTCCAAGACGACAGAAAGAAATGGCGCAGTGGTGCCGGCCTCTCGCCCGAGTCGGCTGTTCCGTCCTGGACGGTCGCCCCGTCTTCTTCGTCCCTTTCCTTTCCCGTTCCGCAAGTCCCGGTTGCCGGCGCAGCGAGATCCAACGGCCAGATGGGATCCACGCAAGTCCTGCCAAACGTGCCAGCGGCTCCCTCGAGGGCAGTTCTACACCGTCAGGTCAAGGCGGTGCCAACAAAAACAGGCAAGGATAAGGAGAGGTGTAGAGAGAAGGAGGAAGCAAGGAATCGCGCGGTTTACCAGTAACGCCGGTCATAGTCGCGCGAATAGCCTCCTTCACGCGGGTATCCCACATCGCGCGGAGGAAAGTCCCGGGGCGGCGGCGGACGCTCGTACGCAGCCCGGTTGTTGGCATAGGGGTCGCTGGGGGGGTACTCGCGCCGGTAGGGGTCGTCGTAGCGGCGCGACGGCGGCGGGTAGTCCTCGACGGGCCCACGACGCGGCGATGTCGGGTAGCGCATGCGCTCGTCAAAGTACTCCCGGCGCGGCGGAGGGCTGCGGTCGCGGTAGCTCTCGCGATACGCAGCCTCGCCGCCACGACGCGACGGGCTGTAGCCACGCGGCGGCGGCGGCGGGCCACGGCGATGGTCGTAGTCGTCGCGCGGCGGCATGCCATACGGCCGACGGCCCGGGTGAGGCGACCGCGAGCGGCCGCGGCCGTCGCGAGGCGGCATATCCGTAAAGGCCTGGGCAGGAGTTGTCAGAGGCAGGCCCGAGCGACAAGACAGTTGGAGCCACACTTACGCCGACGGAACATGACACGATCTTGTCTCTGAATTCTGTGTTGTTAAGCTTCTCAATAGCAGTGGCCAGATCCTGGGCGGACTCGAATTCGACGCTCCTGCATCTTGTCAGAGGACGAGAAAGAACGGGAGAGGACAAAAGAACGGCCCGGAAGACACTCACCCATCACCGAACCGGCTGGTCTCGGAGAAGACGACTTCCAATCCGGAACGACGAGCAAAGTCTTTGAGATCCTGCAGTCCAGAGTCCGTGTAAGTTGGTTATCCCGGAGAACGTGGTGTTGGTGCCTTGTGATCGACGCAAGAGGAGCGCAGTCCTGGCCGAAGATCTACGAGGGGGAGGGGGGGCACAAAAGAGAAGAGTGCGGAGCAGACTGGCCTAGGACAGTCCAGTGCCCGGATTACCAGCGTACCAGCCACCAGAAAGGCCGCCGACCGGTTCACCAGGCTCCTGGGGGGCAGAGAGAGGGGCAGAAGCAGCGACCGGACAGAGAAGGGCCAGAGACGGCGGAGGAGGAGCAAATGCCAAGGTCACGGCCATTCCGGCGTCTGGGCAGAGGACCATCCAGGAGAGACGAAAGAGACGAAAGAGACGAGAGACAGAAAGGCTGGCCAAAACGAGGGAAGAAAGAGAATGAATCGACCGACCTGCCAGCTGGTATCGTTGGGCAGCCCCGTGATGGCCATGCGATGGGCTGTGCGTCTGGGCCGCGGCGGCGGCCGGTCGTGGCTGTTGTAGCCGCCGCCACCGGGACCACCGCCAGGGCCGCCGCCATAGGGTCCGTGGCCGGGACCACCGCCGCCGGGGCCGTGGCCAGGACCGCTGCCCGGACCGCCGCCCGGTCCGCCGCCCGGCCCGCCGCCCTCGCCCCGACGTCCGCGCGCAAACTGCACGGTCAGGCGCTCGCCCATAAAGTCGGAGCCGTGGAAGGCGGGCACGACGTCGCGGGCGTCCATGGCGTCGCGGTACTCGATGAAGCCGAAGCCGTTCATGAGCTTGATGTCGAGAATCTCGCCCGTGCCATGCTTGTTGAAGTGGTTCTCGACGTCCGATCGGGTGACTGGCCATTAGCGAGAGCGGCAGCGTGGTGGACGACAGCACCACAAAAGACGAAGCTTACCATTTCGCGGCAGATTGCCCAGGTACAGACGGGTGTTGGACACCTCGTTGGGCGGATGGGACGGCGCCGGCGTGTTGGAGATGGTGCCGGGCGTGGTCGACATTGCAAAAGGGCAGCTCGAGCACGAGGCCTAGCTCCAAGTCGCGAGCTTCGATCCGAGCCAAACAACAGACGCCGTGGGGAAGGACCTCGATGACCCGAGCAGAGGCAAGAGGCAGGAAGCAATCTCGCCAGCCGTCTGACAAGGAGGGAAAATGCGTGACGGGAGAGGGAAAAAAAGGGATGGAAGCGAAAGGACAAGAGCCCGAACAGGTCAGGTTGGGAGATGGGAGTTTTGGGAGAGGCGGCGTGCAGGTGATGAGAGGGCAGAAGCGAGAAGAAGGCAAATCGGCAGGCGGTCAGCCGTCAGAAAGGCTAACGGCCAAAAATTAATGCGAAATAATAGCAGAAAAAAAAAGAGGCAAAGAACCCCACCGGCAAAACACGAAAAAAAGTGGCAGATCCCTGCAACGGCTACGGAGTACTGATGTGTCTGGCTGCCACCCCTCTGTATTTTAGGCGCCTTGCAGGGGGCTTCAGCTGTGATCGGCAATCACCCTCCCGCGCCTGATTGGACACAGGGCGGGGTTTAGTGGGCCAGCCAGGGCGGCTGCTACGAGTCCACATGGACATGTCAGCAGGAATCTACAGTCAATAGTTGATCGACCACGTCGGGTCTCGGATCAGGCCAGAGACACGGGCTAGGACGGATGGACAGGCCTGGGCCAGGAGAACGGACTAAGCAGCGCAGAATTGTCTTGGACGATATTATATTGAAACAGGGCGAGGCCAGGCAGCGTCTCAGGCCGCGCCTCGCACGTCGCCAAACAGAATGTCGACGATCTCGTCTAGCAGTGTGAAGGCGAGGTGTGCACTGATGGTTAGCGGGAGGAGAGGAGAAGAAAAAGAGAGAGAGAGGGGGGAGGAGGAAAAGAGAGGGAGAGAGAGAGGGGAGAAGGAAAAGAGAAAAAGAGAAAAAGAGAAAAAGAGAAAAAGAGAGGAGACCCCCAAAAAACTCACTTTAATCGACTGTTGTTAAACGTGGCAAAGATCCGTCGGCTGGCCGCCTGAGCGTTCAGCCGGCCCACCACGCTGCCGGCCAGGTCGGGCACCAGCGTAGCCAGCATCAGGCCGGCCTCTGTGCGCGTCCGCGTCTTTTGCGTGCTCGTGCGTGGTCCCGGAGGCGGCCCTCCGGCCGGGGAGCTCCCCCCTCCAAACAGCGCGCCCTGCACCAGCCCGAGATACCGCAGCAGCGCGTCTTCTTCCTGCACGGCCAGCCGCACGTTCTCGCGCAGCTTCCGCTCAATCGTGCCGCCCAGCAGCTGGTGCAGCACCACCACCACGGCCCGGCCCCGAAGCCAGTTGTTGCCGCGATTCAGCTCAAACACCTCCAGGAAGATGTCGCAGATCGGCTTCACAAACGGCGGCGCCTCGGCCGCTTCCAGCAGCGTCTGGCCCCTGCCCGCCTGCTCCTCAAACGCGGCCAGCTCGGCGGCTGCCTCGGCCGACTCGCCCACTGTCGGCACCGAAGAACTTGCTCCTCCCCCTCCTCCTCCTCCCTGCAGCTGGCTCGTCGCTGCTGCAATCAGGCTCTGTCCCGCCAGCGACAGCTGGTCCAGCACCGGGATGCTGCCCAGAATGTCCTCCACCCCGTCGGCCACCGATTCGTACAGCCGCGACATCACGTCCTTGTTGCCCTCGCCATCCTCCCCCCCCCCTCCACCTCCACCTCCTCCGCCATGTCCAATCACCCGCTGCGACAGAAACGCTCGCAGGTCGCGGCTTCGACAGACGTCTGGCAGCAGCAGCAGCGCCCGAAGATAGCGCTCCAGGGCCGCCCGCCGCTTCTGCAAAAAGTCGCCCTGCAGCTTCATCATGATCACGCGGCGCCGCGGAAAGTCCAGCGACCGCACCGACGGGTAGCGTGCTCGCAGCCGCTGGTGCAGCGCCCAGAACTCGCTGTAGCGCCGCGACACCGCCCACACCGCTGCCGGCACCGTCTCGCCCGCCGCCCGCTGCACCTCGATCGCGTACCGCGCGTACTCCTTGCCGCCGTGAGCCTCGTCGTGGCCCACCTGGATCGTTGTCAGCTGCACCGTCGCCCGCCCAAACAGGCTGTTGTCGCTCTCCTGCACCACGTATTGCTGTCGCTGCAGCTCCTTGCGCCGCATCTCCCGCTGCAGGCTCGACTTGGACTTGCGCAGGATCCGCAGCTCCGCCGTGTTGTTCGTCAGCTCCGCCTTGCGCAGCAGCGAGTCCACCACTGCATCCTGTGCTGCTAGCCGCTCAATGTCGTCTGTCAGCGCCGTGATCGCTTCCGCTAGCCCTAGGTCGCCTGGTGCTGCTTCGTGCACCGCTTCCTCATCCTCGTCCTTGCTGCTCTTCTCCATACCCTCGCGTGCACCACTGCTGCCGCCACCACCACGACCTCCTTCCGCCCCGTCTTCCTCCTCGTCCGACAGGTACTTGCCCTCGTCGCCAAACAGGTCGTCATCTTCAAACACCCCGATGCGTGATGCTGCGCTGACTAGCCCCAGCGACGCGATGCTCGGCTTCTCCGCGTCCTTGCGTGCAGCCGGCGGGCTGCTGCGTCCTTGCAGATCCAGCGAGCCGCGTGGGCTCTCCCTGCTCTCTCCTCCATCCATACCAGAGAAGATGCTCGACCCGCCGCCACCACCACCGCCGCCGCCACCGCCACCAACACTGTCGTCCGTGCCGAACAGGGATGCCCGCAGATCTGCCGCCGTTGTTGGCCGCTTGTCCTCCATGATGTTCGTCAGGGCTTCCTCCACCGCCTCCACCACTTTGGTATCCAGCACCTCTGTGTGTGGCACCTCCGCCTGGTCGAGGCTCTGCACCGAGTCGGCCAACACGTCGTGTTCGTTGTTATTGGTATTATGGCTGATGCTGTGGTTGATGTTGCTGCCGCCTGCACTGCTGAAGAAGTCGTCGTCGTCGCCAAACAGCGGTGACGGCGATCGTCGCTCGTCCAACGACCGTCGCACGCTCGGGTTGCCGTGTCTCTCTCCGGCAAAGAGAAAATCTGTGTTGGGCACGGGGCCGTTGCCGTTTCCGTTTCCGTTTCCGTTTCCGTTTCCGTTTCCGTTTCCGTTTCCGCTGCCGCTGCCGCTGCCGTTTCCACTGCCATTGCCCGATGCCACTGCTGCTGCCGCCGTCGTGGCCGTAGCCCGCAGGTCGGTCGTCGATTCTGCCCGCCGCGTCGGCTGCAGCTTTGTCCGCAGTCTGCTGGTGGGAATCGTCTTGACAGCCGCTTGTGGCGCTGTGCCCACAGACGTCGGCAGCGTCGGCGCTCGCTCCTCTGCACGACTCGCCGGCCTCACGGGCTTGGCCGGCCTCACGGGCCTCGCAGGCGACGGCGTCGGCAAGCTGCTGCTGCTGTTTGTCTGCGCCGCCTCCTCGGCTGCCAGACACTTGTAGAACAGGTCCGACCTCTTGAATCCCTGAAAGTACTTGGCCTTCATCTCCTCCAGCACCGTCGTCTGGCACCGCAGAATCGCCCGCCGTGCCCGGTAGTACTGGGCCGCCGTGGCGCCCGTGCCCGCCTCGAGAAACACCTGCACTGCGCGGCGCGACGTCCCGGGGATGTGCAGCTCTGGCCGCACCAGGTACGCCTGGTCGATCTGCGCCAGGTCCAGCCGGTCCGAGTCCGTCCAGGCCGGCAGCGACGACGGCAGCGGCTCATTGTCCGCGTCGCCATCGGCGTCGTCGTCCTCGTCCTCCAGCGGGTTGCGGAACCCGTCCACGACCAGCCAGAACTGCACCAGAGGCAGCATCCGCTGTCGGTCCATGTACTCCATAAAGTACGACATGCCCGCCGCATCCCGCAGCAGCTCGCCAAGGCTGGCCGTCTCCAGCCGCGAGACCGCCGGCATCTGCTTTACTGCCGCTCCGCTCCCGATGCCGATGGGCCCCTGGCCCTGGCCCATGCCTGTGCCGCCGCTCGACGACATGTCGCTGCTGCCGTTTGTGCGTCGATCGCCGCCGGCAGCCAGGTACTGCACCTTCTGGTCGAGCAGCCGCTTGCACATGTCCAGACGGCGGAGGTACACAGCCTGGTCCTGGCTCTCTGCTGCCGGGCCTGCCGTCCCCAGCTGCTGCCGCTGCAGGTGTTGCAGCTGCTGCAGCTGCTGGCTCTGCAGGTCGCGCTTGAGCTGGCTGGCCACCTCGCTGCGGAAGCGCCGCGCGTCCGAGAGGTTGTTGACCTTGCGGACCGACCGCACAAAACGCTCGAACCGGCGCTCGCTGTCGCCCACGGCAAGGCGGGGAAACGCCGTCGTCGGCCGGTTCGATCGCGGCACCGGAGACGCGTGCTGGTCCAGGGCGGCACGCAGCTTGCGCACCGTCGAGCGGTCCTGCAGCATGGTGCGGCCGTAGTTCTCCATCAGCTGGTTCCACGTGTCCGGTTCGGCCAGCAGCTGCATCACGGGGTAGAGCACGGCGCAGGCAACGATCTCGCGCACGAGGGCTGCCACCGGCCGGCTGGCGAGGAAGCTGGCCGGCAGGAGCTGGGGCAGCAGCCGGCTGGCCACCAGGCGGCGCAGGTAGTCCTGGCGGACGAGCCGCGTGTTCGTGTCCGAGTACGAGAGGCTGGCTGCCGGATGCAGGCCGCCGCCCATCGCCCCGCGGCTGATCCGGTTGTCGCGGTACTTTGCCGCAATGGCGAGGTCGAGCTCGTCCGACTCCGTCACCGACCGGTTGAGCTTGCGTCCGCGAACCGCCCGCTCCGCCTCGTTGAAGTCGTGGAAGTGCGCCGTCAGGATCGGCACCAGCCGCCCTGTGAGCACCTCGACCACGTCGTCCACGGCGAGCAGCCGGTCGCGGAGGCTGCCGAGGGCCACGCGGATCGTCGCATCAACCGCGTTCGGGAACACGGCGCTGGGCCCGATGCTGGCATACCAGGACCGGATGTACGTTCGGAGGATGTTCTCCAGCAGCTCGTCGAGGGCTGCCGAGACCTTTGGTGACTGCGGGTACAACGGTGTCGGGCTGTAGTCGCTGTGGGCACGCAGCGCTGCCACCTCGCCTGGCCAGTGCTCGGGCGAGACAAACGCGACGCCCCGTGGCCGTCGAGAGATCCGGATCGCCGCCACCGCTGCGGCTTTTGAAGAAGACGAGGTCGAAGACGAGAACGAGGTCGAGGTCGAGGTCGATGTCGCGGCCGTTTCTGCTGCTGCCCCCCCCGTTATGCCCGGTCCGTACAGAGGCCCTCGCACGGTCAGCGTCACCAGGGCCAACAGGCCGACACCCGTCAGCAGCGCCCCCACGACGATGCCATGGCCCGCAAACCGAATGGCCGGAAACCAGTGCGTGGCATAGCCCCAGGCCACAAAGCTGGCCAGTCCCGCAAGAACGACATCCTTGGCCCTGAAGGCCATACCAAAGGAAGGTGGAAAGAGCTGCCACCACGGGCTGCTGCTGCTGCTGCTGCTGCTGATGCCGTCGATGCTCAAACGGCCTCTCTGGTTGGGTTCTGATTGACGTAGATGGCTTTTGGTCCGCTCCGTCGAGATAATACAGGGGTCGAATTTCCTCCATTGCAGCCTATCGCCTATCGCCAAAGTCAGGTGGCACGGCCCGGTCGCACCTGCCCCGCCGCGCTGCTGCAAGGCGTGTATTGAGGCAGCTACGAGCCCGTAGCGTACTGACTAAGGATATTACATGCGCTCGATCGGAGCTACAAACCGCACGAGGATGCTTTGGAGAGCTGCCTCGAGTGATTATGGGTTTCGTTCTTCCAGAAATGACCGCTTCTTCGTCCAAGAGGGACCAAATGTCGGTTCGACGCTCCATATTACCACGTGACCGAAAACCAAACTTCCAAGAATAGCAGTACGACGTAATATTACAACCGAACCGACGGGTCTCGATCATTGCAACCATCCACACGGTCGTAGGCGACACAATGAAAGCACAACTCTACGGAGCACGGAGTACTCGGATGCTGATCTTCCCCCGTCCCGATGTGCGTTCCTGTCACCCGGAGTCGTCTACACCGGTCCACATTTTACTTTTCAGGAGGGATTTATCCCTCTCTTTTCAACGGAACGAGCTATGTATCCTGCAGTTGCTAGGATTATCTATATTGGACTGCAGAGGTGAAACCCAACGACCAAGGCCTGCATAATGTCGCCTTGGCTATTCGTTCAGTGGCCACTCAAAAGAAAGGAGGTGAGTAATTAGAGGTGGCCGACATAGTATATGAACAAGAGAAATGGCACCAAACTGTTCTGTGATTCTGTTTCTGCTCAAGACTCTCACGTCTGTCTCGCAGCGATGGAAGCTCCAAGGAACCCGGAATATGACTTTGTCACAATTGTCAGTACGGCAATTGCCATGGTATGATTATCTCCCTCTTCTACTTTCTCCTTCTTTTGGGTACTTATGCATGGCTTCCAATCAAGAAACTGACAGTATTGGCAGACCGTTCTCCTGACCTCTGGATCTATCATTTACAACCTATTCCTCCATCCTCTTCGCAAATACCCCGGTCCATTCTTATACCGAGCCACCAAACTGGCCTTTGCCGTCAGGCTTATGCGTGGAAACCTGTCACACCATGTTCTTGCCTGGCATATAAAATATGGCCCGGTCATCCGCATTGCGCCCGATCAGCTGGCCTTTTCCGATCCCGAGGCCTGGAAGGACATCTATGGCCATAGGGCCGGTTCACTGGCGGGCAAAGAGGAGATGCAGAAGCTCGATGTCTTTTACCGGACACCGGGCATTCCTGCCTCAATTATTGCCGAGTCTCGGGAGAATCACACGAAGCTGCGCAGGTTGATGTCCCATGGCTTCAGTGAGCGGGCCATGCGCGAACAGGAGTCCCTCATTGTCAGCTACGTGCAACGGCTAATTCGCCGTTTACACGAGAAGTGCTGGACCTCGACCAAGGATACTACCCTCTCCGACAACGACATTGGCGACAGCACACAGACGCCGAAGCTCCAGGTCCAAGATATGAATACCTGGTACAACTGGACCACCTTTGACATTATCGGGGACCTGGCTTTTGGGGAGTCTTTTGGCTGTCTGGATAACGCCACTTACCATCCATGGATCACATCCATCATAGACTCCATCAAGACGGCCGGAATTTTTATAGCTGCTAAGTTGCTGCATCTAGGAGCGCCTATGATGTTGCTGCTTCATCTTATCATGCCTGGCCGCAAGGATGCGCTGGCTTTCAGTGAAAAGCGCGTAAGGCATCGTATGGAGCTGCAAACAGAACGTCCCGACTTTCTCAATGGACTAATACATAAGAAACAAGGCCAAGTACGAATTATCACTACATATTTCGTAAGCTCTTTTACTAACAAGCTTAGCCTCTTTCTTTGGCGTGTCTAGCGACCAATGCTAGCCTTCTGGTTTTGGCAGGATCTGAGACTACGGCTACCCTTCTCTCTGGGGCAACCTACCTCTTGCTCAAAAACCCACAGTCCATGGCTAAGTTGGCGGCAGAGGTACGGTCCAGCTTCTCGTCGGATGAAGAGATAACACTGCTGTCTGTCAACAAACTGACCTACATGCTTGCTTGCCTTAACGAGGCACTTCGTTGCTACCCGCCTGTTGTTTTTGGATTGCCACGTGTTGTGCCAAATGGTGGCAGCAATATTGCTGACCACTTTATTCCACAAGGCGTACGTTTTCATGGCCGAGGTGATTGCTTGGGTGTTTCTACGCTAACAGAAGATCATTTTAGACTGTTGTGGCATGCTGGCAATGGGCCATGAACCACATGCCAGACAATTGGGAAGACCCGTGGAAATACAGTCCAGAACGCTTCCTCGAGGACAGCCCAAACACGCACGATCGCCTAGAGGCGATGCAGCCCTTTAGTGTTGGTCCAAGAAACTGCCTCGGCCGCAAGTACGTTTTGCTATTTTACTGAGTGCTATTTAGTTTAGTGTGCTGACAATGCAGTCTTGCCTATGCCGAAATGCGCCTCATACTGGCTCGCATCATCTTCAACTTCGACCTGCAACTGGCAGATCCCGATTTCGACTGGATCGAGAACAACACGGCTTTCATTCTATGGCAAAAGCCGAAACTAAACGTTTTGCTCAAACCGGTCCGCGCTACATAAAAAGAAAAGAAACCCACCGTGCAAGGGACCTCAAGGAGCAGCGACTCTGGCCGAATATGACGCCGGGAACGAGATGGCCGATACTGGGTGGCTGTTTTTTAAGTTGTAACATTTGTTTTCTTGTTTTTTCTTGTTTCTTTCTTGTTTCTTACAAAAATAATTACAATGCAACGGGAAATCCTTGTTACGGGTATGAGCTTTGTCCAACTCAGATGTAAGATACGAAGCGGCCCATCATTTTGTAATACAATTTGTTGTGAAATTAGCAGAGTATCTGGATTGACAACCATTACTGGTTGGAACGAGACTGCCATTTTCTCAGGTAGCGATGCCCCGGAAAACTAGCTGCTATTTGGACCAAAGGTGATACGCGCTAATACTGCCGTAATTGGCAGCAAATTGCATGCCTTGGGCCATGTTTCCAAAAGTGTTTACAACCCACGCACCGCCATTTTGTCTGTTAGCCACCGCCTTCTGTACGCCTGTCAGCAGTTCCTCCAGCAACTTGCGAGACTCGCTTAGGGTTGCTTGTTCTACTGCTAATTGGCTGATGATGTCAGTCTTGTCTTGTGCTATTTCGCTCGGGCCCAACGTTGCAAGACAGAGCGTTCCCAGCTTGTCTTTCATCTCGACAAGCTGTCTGTCTGTTGCTTCCATCGCTTCTTTGATTTCAATCTCCCTTGTGGATACTAGTTCCATCGTAGCACCCGCCACGTCCTGCTGCTGAAGGGAGCTGTGCCTGCTGCTCGTCAGATCGCATGTAGTACATGAAGAGAAACAGTTTGACAACGTACAGCGTTGCTGTAGTGGCCATCAGCGTGAGAATCCATAGGAGTCGAACTGTTACGATCGGAAGGCAATTCTAGGAGTGACCCCTATCGCAGCACCGTAGGAGAAACCTGATCCTACCTGTTGGGTACTATCCCATTTTCCTGGTTGAAGTCCTCGCTTACGATGGCTTGCTACGAAATTGAAGTTGGGCCTTTAAAACCCCTCATTCCCTTCTGCATATATGTTTTTTTGCTTGTATTTGCATGCTGATGATTTAAAATTCGAAGATTTTTCTTGATAAAGTCCGATGGCAGAACTGTCTGCTACCTTAGGCCCTCTGCGCCAAGGCGATCAGATAGGACAAAACTACGGACCGGTTACAGGTGCGTTCCCGCATCGTTCGGGTAGGTTTCGCACCATCTCACCAGAGCTGTACTGGCCTGACAACTACCAGAGTCACCCAAGCCGTTCGCTATGATCCCTTTTCACGAGACGAAAAGTTTGTCAATCGCGGAAATATACTTGAAGAGCTCTATGCGCGTTGTTCTAAGCCGGGAGCACGAGTTGCCCTGGTTGGCACGAGAGCCGTCGGGTATGAATTCATCTCAAGGTGATGTGAAGTCTGGGCTATGCTAACTTGCGATAGAAAATCGCAGCTGGCTATTGAACATGTCTACCGTATATCCAAAGAAGATTCGAAGATGAACGTGTCCGACCAGCGGCCAAAGAGGTGAATCTTCTAGGTACACGCCAGCACAAAGGAGCGGATTAAACAAGGTTTCATGGCAATAGCTGAAGCCGCTAAACTGCCCAAATCGAAACACACCCAATGTCAATATTTTACAAATCGTCCATGTATGGCTCACCAACGGGCAAAACGGAAGATGGGTCATGGTTCTCGATAGTTCTAATGACAAGGACGTGTTTTTCAACGCGGCATACACCCAGACGAAGAACACTTTATCAAACTACCTGCCACACAGTCAGAATGGACAAATAATTAACACTACGCAAGACCACGACTTAGCACGATGGTTGACGGAGGGCTCTAAACGTCCCTTGGAGATCGGACCGATGCCACAGGAAGAATCCGTCGCGCTGCTGAGAAATAGATTCGATGCGCAGTTCACAACAGAGTTGGCCGCGGATCTGGTCGAGGCGCTTGATTGCATCCCTCTTGCGCTGAGCCAGGCGGCCGCGTACATACAAGCAAGAGGTCCGAGAAACTCAGTTAAGAGTTACCTGTCCAGTTTAAGTGATCGCAAGAGGGAACGGCTTATGGACCATGAAGGCGGCGACCTGCGTCGGGATGGGAGCGTACCCAACGCGGTGTATAGGACATGGAGGGCGTCCTTTGAGCATGTCCGCTCGAGACGACGGTCGGCCGCAAACTTACTGTCCTTCATGAGCTTTTTCAATTGCCAGGGAATCCAATTTGAGCTTCTCAAAACAGCATATTACGATAGGGGCCAGGCCAACGCAGCCAGCACACAGCAAGATGACCTTCAGGATACGCACAGTGAAAGCGAGGCATATGACGAGCTGGAAGAAGATATTCAGATGCTCCGAGATTTCTGTCTGATCCGTGCAAGCACATCTGGAGACGTCTTTGAGATGCACGGACTCGTGCAGCAACTGACAAAGCAGTGGTTGAAGGAGCATTGCTTGCACCAGGAATTCCAAGACAAATTCGTGGAACATTCTGTCAGAATGTTATCTGACCCAAATGTATTGCTGGACTGGCAGCTGCAGCTAGGCGTGCCCCCACATTTGGAGGCAGTTCTAAAGGCTATGGAAGAGTTGTCACGTGTATACGCTCTCTGGGGCCGGTTCAAAATGTCTGAAGCAGTCCAGACAGAAATACTGGAAACCAGAAAGATGGTGCTAGTAGAAGACGATCCCAGACTTTGCAGAGTATGGCGGACCTTGAGGAACTGTACCGAAAGCAGGGCCGATTAGTAGAGGCTTACTCTCTTCGCGCAAAGGCTTTGGAGGCCAACAAGAAGGCTCTAGGAGACGAACATTCGTGTACGATAGGAACTACGTCCAGCCATGCTGTGGTATGGGAAGAGCTAGGCCCGGACACGGATGCCTTATTATTGGCGAGAATCTGCTTAGAGGTCCACCAGTGGGTGCATGTCTAAGAAATTCGACTCCTTACTTTCGATGCTAAGATGAAGACCTGGAGGGAGATGATGTGAGTGAAATATATTTAGTTATCTCGAGATATGGCGCCATTCGAGTCAAATTCACCATGCCTTTAATCTCCTTGCGTGATCTGTGACTTGGAACCGTGCATCTTGTAACAACTCTAGTCTAGATTTTAAGGGGCAGCAGTACTGGGTGCCTAAACAGACCTGGGGTCTAAAACGTAGAGCTCAAATTCCCTCAACGATGACATTCCAGTAAACCCCAGTTATACCGCAAACATCTCCCAAGACGACGGCCGCAGATGCTCCTCGAACGGTCTGAACGGCCCGAGACAGAAGCTCCCTCATGCTTCCTTGGTCACGACGAACTGGATGAGGATACGCTTAAACTCGTCGTTCGCTAGGTCGTTGGGGTCGACCATGGTGGCGGCCACGGACCAGTGGGTGCCGGTGCGGATGCCGATCTCGTCCCAGAGGCGCTGCATAGACGCAGGATTGTGGCGGTAGATCTCGCTGGTGCGGGACAAGTTCTCGACGGCCTGAGCATGGCGGTCGCCGACCTGGCGGCCGAGGACGAGGGGCCCGCGGGCGTCGGGCCGGAAGAAGCGCACGATGCGCTCGCTGATGCGCACCTGGTCGTCCCAGTCGAACAAGTGGAAGAAGCTGGCGGTGTGGAGGATGTCGAACTGGCCTTCGAGGCGGGCGAGCGAGTCGTCGCTGTCAGGCGAGCCGGCCGCAAAGACGTTAATTATATATCAAATAAAAGACAAACCCCACTGTATCTTCCGCTTATTAAGCTGCTACAGTTCGTACCAAACAAAAATGGTAATTCTTACGGAGTACTCCGTATACAAAAACATTAAGAAATTTGCTTTTCTTGCTTAACGCAAAATTTGAAACCCGACAACTTCAATTCTTTCGCCATGACAGGAAAACGCGATATAATCCTCTCCATCCACCCTCAGCACGTCGCGAACATTGTTTGCCGCAGAAAAACCACGAATTCCGCAACTATAGATTTCCCGCCCAGCGAATGTGGATCTACGAAACGCGTCCAGCATCCGCTATTCGCTTTAAAGCTACCATTAGCCGTGGCAAGCGCCCTGGCGAGATAAACTCTAGTGGGTTACGGAATGACGAGCTCGACCGCGGCGACCTAGCTGGACGTGTCCAGTTTGGCTACGAGATTCTAAAGCTGGAACGCCTTGCACAGCCATTTTCGCTAGAGGGGCTAAAGAAAAAAGGTTGGCTAAAAGAACCTCCGCAAAAATATTGCTTTATATTGCTGGCGTTTGATGAGGCTCTGCAGGCGAAGGCACTAGAGCTGGTCTTTGATACTACGACCGATAAGACTTTAGTATAACTGCTTTTAAGGCTGAGCAGGCTAAGGAAGTGTTATGACCCAATCCCAG
>LDEF01000107.1:0-53333 GCA_001455505.1 Leptographium lundbergii
TAATTGAGCTTTATTGTTGTGAGGGTTGTGGGAAGTGCGCCGCTCGCTTATCTGCGCCGCTCGCTTATCAACCACGTTAGCACTACTCAACTTCAGGTAGTTATTCCTTTAGCTCGATTCGGTTTATGCAGCTTAACACTTCAGATAACAGAATACTACAAATTAATGTGACCTCGTTCCTATCAACAGTCCCCATCTCGGTGGGACTCTTGGATTACAGAAAAGTTTATTTTTAAGAAACCGTCTATGATTCTAATCTCATCAAAAAGTTACACTTTACGCCTCTAGCATTTCTCTAATCAGTTTCTCCAATCTCTTTGCTGGATGCATCGACAACCTTTTCCTCCTCGAGGGACATGTCGTTTGAAAAGCCAGCCTCTTCTGTGTTGGGTGGTGCTCCCTGCTGCTTCTTACGCCGCTGATAGATTGTGATAACAGCGACGTTGACAAGGAAGAGCCCGCTGATGCTTGCGGCCTATTGTGGTCCTGTGTTAGGAAAGCAAGTTTGGTAGAGAGAGGACAGAGTAACTCACCCAGATAAAGCCACCATGGAAGGTTGGCGAGTGCGACACGCGCCAAGCCACCAGAGGAACCACCAGGCCTGCCACCTCGCCGAGAGTATTTTGCACGGCAAACACTATGGAGCGGGTTTCGAGGTCGCCGGCCAGCGCTTCGGCCGTCCAGGTGACTAGCAGCGGCCCGACGCCGTGCGCGGCTCCCAGTGCAATGTACGCGTAAAACTTGAGGCCGTAGGGGATGTGCCACACGGCAAGAACAACGTTGGAGAAGACGCAGAGAACACCGGCCAGGGCAGCGGCCTCCCAGCGCGAGCCGCTCAGGTCAGTATAGTAGGACACGGCGATGGCACTGACGACAGCCACGGCCGAAGAGACGGTGCCGAGATCGTTGACCTTGGGAACGGAGTAGCGGCCGTGCTGCGACTTGAGCCAGAGGAGGTAGGGCGTGTTGTAGCCGTAGAGACAGGTAAAGAAGACGACGGTGAGCGGGACGAATATGTAAAACTCCTTGATCTTGAGCACGCGGGAAATGAGGCTCTTGTTCAGCCCCAGCGTCGGCATGAAGCCGTCGGCCTCGACACGGCTGCGCGCAAGCTTCTTCTCGTCCTCGGTCAGCCACCTTGTGGTGGTGCGTTCAGGGATGTCGGGGAAAAAGACAAAGCCGCTGTTGCACCCGTTAGCCGAGCTTCTTTGAGCAGGATCCTGGAATGATTACGTACATTACGCTTATAGGTATCGTAATTATGGTACAGATAATAAAGAGCCATCTCCAGCCTTCTAGGCCGTGGTTGCCGTTGAGGTTCTTGTAGGCGGCCGCTTGTAGATAGCCGGCGAACATGGTACCGAGTGGGTTCGCGCACCAGAACAGAGCGTTACGTCTGCCAAGCTCATTGCGTTTGTACCAGCTGACGTTGCAGATAAATGATTAGCTTGTGGTACCTCATTGGCCGTTTGTGCCGTGAAACGTACGAGTTGATGACATGTAGACATCCGATGTAGCAAGCGGTTGAGCTTAGGCCGACAAAAAAGCGCATAACCACCAGCTGGTTGTAGTTTTGGATGAACGCGGTCCCCAGTGTGAACAGACCCCAGAATATCTCCACAGCCGGCAGGTAGTAGTGGGCAGGGATCTTGGTGACGAGGATGTTGCTTGGGACTTGGAAAACGACGTATCCGACTTCGTCTACACAACGTGTGTTAGTTTTTTTTAAGAAAAATATTTCTCTGACCTAGTACAGGAGGTGGGTGTGGGTCATACAAGCTGCGTTGATGTAGTTAAGCCGGTTGCCTGTGAGGTGTAGATCCTCTTTCATGCCAGAGACGTATGCGTTGCCTGTTTCGTGTTGTTAGTGATGTGGATTATTCTCGAGATAAGATGAGATAATATGAGATAAGAGACAACGTACTGAGAGCAGACACGTCTAAATACTTGGTGAAGAACGAGAGACAAGCGTAAGTTAAAACAAGCCAGTCGATCTTGGAGACAAGACGTCTCTCCTCGGCTGGCATGCCACGAGGATACCAGCGGATAAACTCCGCAAAACGTGTGCCCAAACCCATGGTGTCGGTAGGGATGCAGGACTGAATTAGGTGAGGGTGACAAAAAGCAGGAGAGAATACTACGCCGACATCATGCACGCCTAGGAGCTGATGCCTCCAGCCGGTTTATAATAAATCACACAGGCAAAGAGGTTAGTGAAAAAGGTGTCAATGCGATTGCGCCATCGATGCCATAATGTCGTTTCTTTACTTTTTCAAAGATTTTCTCTCTACGTTCCCACACAAGCTGTATCAAACAAGGTAGGAGGCTGTCCTGCCCACAAGGCGCACCAAGCTAAGCCTGTAAACTTACGACGGACTAGGTAGAATGAAGCTAGATGGGCGCTGTGATCGCTTCCCTGCAAGGCCGTCTAGTGGCAGATATCCGTCTCCGTCGGGATATCCGAACATGGACGACATGTGGGATTTTGGAATCGGTTTCTTGAGGTTGCAGTTATAAGAGAAAGAAAAAAGATTCAAAACAGACGGAATCAAGTCCAAGACAAAGAAATAAAAAGAGACTGTCTTCTATCCAGACGAACAGAATATGGCTGGGAGGCGACGAACATTCTTCCGGGATGTTCAAGATATCTGCCCTACGTCGTACTGCAGATGCTTTAGCGCAAGAGTGACCTGTCCGATTGGCACGTAGTAGCCGGTATTTAGGTCGGCGTGCGGCGTTTGACCAATAGGCGTTTGTCGGAGCCGTTGTCCGCCGTCGGAACCATGTGGGCCGGCAATTTATTGCACGTGGTGTCGGCAGGCAAAAGAGGTCCGCTTCTGCCGTTTTTCTTTGTCACAGCTCCGACCTCGCGTCTTGCTCGATTTCGCCATTGCTATGGTGTGCTCGATGGTCCGTTTGGCCACGTGATGATGATGCTGGACAACTGCATCGATCGTCCCATCCGTTTCCACTCAACACGTCTGATTTGGCCAGCTGCGTGTATATCTACGGGAGAAGTCACTAGACTACTGCTAGAGACCGTTTGTCGCCAACTGGACTCTTTGCATTATGGCTCCCACAAAGCAGAGCTCGATTATCGTTGTTGGTATGCCGCCCGGTGCTTTCAACTCTACGTGTGCGTGTCTGTCATTGCTTACGGATCCATATACAAACCATAGGCGCCGGGGTTTTGGGTTTATCCACAGCTCTTGGCTTGCTCGAAAGCGGCTACGAGAATGTCACCATATTCGACCAGCAAGACTTTGAGGAGTCGGAATATTCGCCGTTTCGGGGAGCCGACTCGGCTTCAGCTGGTCAGATTTTCTTTTCTCCCCCCCCCCCCCCCCCGTTCTTTTTGTTTCTTTCCAGCCCTTCCAAGTATGCCAACTCCCAACACTCCCAGACACTCTAAAGGTCATCCGCTCTGCCTATGGCGGTGCCTCGCTCCACCACTCGCTGGCCACCGAGGCTATTACCGCCTGGAAGGAGTGGAACGGCGAGGCCGGGCGGGAGCTCTTTGTCAACTGCGGCTGGACGCGCATAAGCGGCACAGGCGACCTGGCCCCTGTCGACGTGGCCACACTGGCGGCCATGGCTGCTGCCGGCCAGGGTGCCACGCAATATCGCGTCGGCGATCCAGCAGACCGCCAGCGGGCGCAGCAGGACGGCTGGCCGACGACAAAGGTCGACCCGTTTGACCGTCTTCGACGCGGCTTCGCCTTTGACGGTGTCCTCGACACTCTCGCCGGCTACGTCCACGCCAGCAGGGCCTGCACGTTTGCGCTGCACAAGGCCAAGCGTCTGGGCGCAAAGACCGTTCTCGGAACGGCTGGCCGTGTCGATGCCATCGTATATGCGGCTGCTCCTGCCACCGGTGGCCGTCAGGCTGTCGAGCGGGCCGCCGGTGTGCGCACGGCCGACGGCCTGGAGCACCTCTGCGACTTTGTCGTCGTCGCCGCCGGCGCCCGGACTCACAGACTCGTGCCGGATCTCGCCCAGTCCGTCACGGCCTCTGGCGCAAACATTATCCACATCAACGTCCCGCCCAAGCTCCAGGACAGGTTCAGGGCAGATGTCTTCCCCGTCTTCTCCTGGGGATACACGGGCTTCGACGAGGATGGCGGCCTCAGCGGCTTTCCCCTGGACGGTAAGACAGGACCGGCTCATCCACCCTCTACGTTTGCCAGAAGCCGATCTGATAACTAAACCTCCAGACGGTGGTACCCTCAAGTTCCTCTACCGCTCTCCGAAATGGACAAATCCCACACAATCAGCAGCAACGCCATCGTCCCCGGCTTCCGTCACCTCACGGCCAACAGCCTGGGCCAGTAGTGCAAGGACAAATGTGCCGAAGAGTGTCCTCGATGCCGTCAAGGCTTTTATCGCAAGCAACATACCAGACCTAGTCGGCTGCGAAATCTTGATGGCCAAGCTCTGCTGGGATTCGTTTGCCGTGGATCTCGACTTTGTCATTGACTGGGTTCCTGGATGGGAAAACCTCCTCGTGGTTGCCGGCGGATCTGGACACGGTACGTGAAGTTACCACTAACAGTCGAATATATGATCTAATGGCTCTCCCTATTGTAGGATTCAAATTTCTACCAACGCTAGGAAAATACGTCGTAAAGGTGGTTGAGAATCGTACGGACCAGTTTACGGAGCTGTGGAAGTGGAGAAATCCTTCGCCGGAGGAAAAGGCAAAGTTCGAGGCCTTCATGCTAGATCCACAGCACAGATTGGACCAACAGCAGATGGCCACCATCTCAGATCTGAAGTGGGAAGAGAGCCTCGGTGGCGGAGCAAAATTATAGAGTTCACAGACCTAATAAACGTAACCACCACTGTAGGCCTGCTACATTTTCTCTTTCAATTTAGCCGACCCTGTAACATCTGCAGTTGGCCTTGGAGCATCCCTTCCCGTCCAAAGCCTGAACAGTGCATCGGCGTGGCTTCTTAGAACATCCGATGCCGAGTACACCTCCCATTTTGGAATGCGGTCAGGTCCAGCCTCTTGTGCTGCTAGGTTAACAACAGCCCCCACGTCTATCAGGACTCCTGAGCACTGAGCCAACAGACCATCCCCGCCCAATGACCCCAACGCATTTTCGTCACCAAAAACGGCCACGCTCGAGCCTGGAACAATAGTCGTACTGGCATCCTTTAAATGAGTGTAGGCCCGGATGGAAATTAGGGGGAAACGGTCGCAAATCTGGCGTGCCGCCTCCTCGTCGTGGCTAACAAGGATGGCATTTTGGATCCCGAAACGTTCCATGGCGTAGTACGCTGCATTGGCGCTCGGCTCGACACCCAGCACAAGGGCGGTGATTTTCTCCGAGACAAGGCCGCCGCTGCGTTCGAGACAAGCCAAGATAGCCATCCAAGTTGTGTTATCGCCAGACAGCACTCTCTGGCCGCTTTCAGTCGAGACCAAGACCGTGTCGGCGGTTCCAATCTGCTCGGCAACAGAAGTCCATCTTTGCACATATCTTCCGATGGGCTGGTCGCATAGGCCTGGCACGAATGCACCTCCAAAGTCAGGTCTTACAAGCAACGCATCGAGATCCTGGCCCGGCGCTTCCAGATGGCATGTGCTGTAGGGGAATCCGAGATCCTCAGACGCAGAATTGAACAGCGGAGACAGCAGCGACTCGTATGTCAAGGTGGGGCCTGAGAAACAGAATCGCCTACTCGGGAGCTGTCCTAGAAGATGCAAAGCCCGATGGATATCCGAGAGGCAAAGCTGGTCGCTTCCCGGAGGTGCAGGGATCAACTTGTGGGTGACGAAAGTGACGGGCACGGTGAATCGAGAGAGCTGGCCATTGGTTCCCATCGCTACAGCAATGATGGGCTTTAAAGTTCTCGTCTGATAGTCGCGGACATAGAGGCCGAGTTCGAGGCAGTCGTTTATGTCCACGGATTGGATGCACATCTTGATGATATCTGTTTGATCAGCACTCGGTTCTACTACATCTCAGACAGGGGCGGACATACCGCCAACTGCATCAGCTGCCGTGCACATGTCTCGCACAGTCTGGCTTGTCCATTTGATAGAGCCGTCGAAGTCGTGGAAAGAGGCCACAATTTTCGCCGTTTTCTTTACTGCGAGAATGCCTTCGATCACAAACGATGGCCAGCTCATCTCCACGTCAATGTACTCGCAGCCTTGTTCGGCAGCAAGCCTCATGAGCGCCAGCGCTTCATTGGCGGCATCGTCGGGAAAGCTTCCACCCTGCGAAATGGTGCGCACCGTAAATAAGATGGGCAGCTGTCGGGGTAGTTCCCGGAGAACACGCAGCTGCTTCAGGACGTAGTCAAGAGACGGGATGGCGGCCGACGAGGGCCCCAACAAATCCACCCGGAACTCCCAGCAATCTCCCCCGTAGCTGATCTTCTCGAGGCGATCGACTGCCACTTCTAGGTCGGGGAATTTGAGAGTGACAATGTATGTCTTGAGACCGGTCGAATATCTCGTAGAAATCAGGTCCATGTTGCGAATTGTGTTACAGTACTATCATTAATAAATTCAGTCGATGCACAGAGCGCAAGTTCGTTACAATAGTAGCTTAGATAGTCTATAAAATACTCCGTACTGCGGGAAAGTCTGGACTTAAGAGCTTTTCTTCTGTAAGCTTCTTTGACATGTTTTTGCTAGAGTCCACACACGGAATTTCCACTTTGTCAATCACAATTTTCCGCTTACCGCTAAATTGATCAGACAACTTGGCAGAAACCCTAGCTAATACGGGGTACAGAGAGCTTTGCCACTAAGAGCTGAGGTTAGGTATTTTATTAATTAATTATTAATTTTAGTATCGCCATTCAAGGGATGATTCCCTGAGAACTAACACGCCTTCTTAGGGGTACGCGACGGAGGAGGCAGGATATCTATCGTCTTGCCCGCTCCTTAGGCCTATCCAAGTGTCTGCATAAGGCAGAGCAGAGGTTAGGTAAGGCCTCTGCTTCAAACTAACCAAATCACACCTAGGGGGATTGTACTTTTTCTCAAAGGGCGATGTACTCTGCATATTTTCTTCCTTAGTACTCCATACACACTCACCGGTTTACCTTAGCCTATTCTATTCTGGGGTGCTACTGTACGTATTTGCGGAGCAGATTGCAAGACATTCGTTTAGAGATAAGGCCTTCGGGCTAAGCCGGTCTGCCTTGGCAGCATGGCTTGATGTGGGGTATGTCCATACGAGCAAGGCGTTTTCGCACCGCCATATAAGGCTATATAACCGTAACCGGGGACCTGACCTCGTCCTGCATTTCTTTCCATCACTTCGTAACACGGTGGTCCTGTAACGACCTTCGACTCGATCTTCTGGCAATGACAGCTTTTTTCGCTTGGGGCAATGTGCCCAGGTCATTTGTGGTTGCCAAGGGGTCTGTGCTAGATTAGTAAGTTTGTATTTCATCGCAAATGAAGCTGGACGGTGTGGTATGCTAAAGCCCGTTGTAGCCAAAGCCTACCACCCGACTATGAAGGCATGTTCAGATCATATGAGTGGAATGCCATAAAACTGTCAGCATTCTGCACTGGTCCCGGGGGCTATCACTGGGCCCTGAAAGTCGATGGCGGCTGTAAGTTACTGTGCGGCCATGCTTGCCACCTGCGTATCATTCTGACGTGCCTCTGCAACAGGGTCGGCCCGAGGCCCTAAAGACTTGATGGAAATCCTCCCGACTCAGCTAGTCACACGCGGCTCAAACGGACTCGCCAATCCAGGTCGAGGACGTGCCACGTATGTAGCTTTTGCCCCAGATGGCATCAGCTGGTTTGTCCGCTATAGCACAAAGATTTGCATTTGGGGTCCGGAACTACACACGTTCCCCACGACATGGCAGTCTCTAGTGCGCGAACTTGAAAGAAACCACCCGCGTAAAGACGAATGCATTGAGTTTGTCGCATTTGGTCTACATGAAATCTTGCTGGTTCGGTATGAGAATGGAAATTCTCAAATGTTGCTGCCTGAAAACCCTGCGATACGGAGTCAGATATCAACAGAACTTATCCAGGAGGTGGAGGAGCGATTGCAGGCAGGTTGGACGCTGGGCAACCGCACTATGTTATGCGCATTTGACACTCACCGCTGGTTTATCGAGTGGAGGCGTGGAAGCAGCGCGGAATTCAGGTATAGTATGGGGATCGAAGAATCGGAAAAGGAAGACTTGGAGCGAATTACGAGGGTCTTGTCAGGGGTAGGCAATGATGCTAGTCTTGTGGCACATCAACAGACTGCTCAACTGGTAAGTTTTGTCGTATTGAATGGTTAAAAGCCGGCTGCTGACTTTACCAGATTGCAGCAAATGCGAGATTGGCCCGAGTTCGTGCTGTTGGTAGAGCTATTAACGGGACATATTGAGTTGTATGTGTGTATATTTTACGTCTGCCAGCGTATCCATCACATCATTGACTATCTCGAAATGGCGAGGACGTATAGCTGGGAACTGAAACGGTTCGAGTACACTTTCGGCTTGTGAGACTGATACCATGGAAAGTACGTACCGGATAAACAAGTAGAAATATAAGAGAATACGTGGCTTGCCTGCTCTTCTTATTCCCTCCTGTCTCCGGTATGGAGACAAGGTATTTTTCCGGTTTAGCACATGTTCCTGCTCGTCTTCCGTTAAAGCCATGATTTTTATTATTTTATTGGTAGGTACTAATACGAGCTGATGAGTAATAACGAAATGATTTAGACCTTCAGCTGTTGATGATTCTACCCCTCTATGCCGAGAACAACCGTGTCCGAGAACAACCGTGTTCGAGAACGGTCAGGGAAAGGTTGC
Organism: Leptographium lundbergii; assembly: GCA_001455505.1. Lineage (NCBI taxonomy): Eukaryota > Fungi > Ascomycota > Sordariomycetes > Ophiostomatales > Ophiostomataceae > Leptographium > Leptographium lundbergii. The sequence goes on from LDEF01000107.1 coordinate 8,794, forward strand.
TTAGCAATCAATCCAGTGACGAGTTGGAGATTCTTACTCAATCCGTATATCCGAGTCGACCATTCCACATACAGCGGACTGATGCTGTTACTTGTTTTGTTACGACATGCGGTCGGGATTTGCTCCGGTTTCTGAGACATTCCTCATAGACTATATAAGCTAAGAAAGTACCATTCTGGTGCTACCACACGGGTATCCTTCCTAGAACCCAGCTCGGGATTCTTAGTAAGATCTAAAAACATTGCTATGCCTCTCTACGATGTCGAATATGTGACCCCCCTTACGCCGGAGCAACAGGAGAAGCTAGCGATTGCCTTGACTTCGGTGCATACGAGACGCTTCAATACGCCAAAGTACTTTGTGAATGTCCGCTACACAGACGTTAGCGACCAGGTGGTGTTCCGGGGAGGCATCCGGCGAAAATACAATCGCCTGATCTTACGCACGCGGGCGGGGGACAATCGGTCCGACGAAGTCTACAATGAGCACTGCAAGGAGCTCGTAGGCGAATGGGAGAGGATAGTAGGTACGGAAGGAGACAAAAGCCTCCGCACAGTATGGGTCATGGGGGCCCTGACGACGGCTCTTGAGGCCGGTATTGGCAGACCAAAGGTACGGACCTCAGCTATGTTATTTATACAAGACTAATAACCAGATGAACCACCCGGTTCTTTGACAGACTGGCGAAGAAGAAGAATGGGTTCGCACGAACATGCCGCACTTTCAGGCCTTAGCTGCCGCTGGTGACGAGTATTTCATAGGACTTATAAAGGACGCCGAGGGAAAGGAAGCTGGCACAGGTGTAAATCCTTAGGAGATTAGGTAAGATACAATGCATGAGTGGGTTAGAAAACGGCATTCTTTCGCCTATCACAAACGGAAGTACGAGATGTTTCTGCAAGAGCGTTGAGGGACAGTCGGTGAGCACATGTGAAGGCAAAAAACGTGCATTGCGATGCAAAGAGTGAGCTATCTGTGAAAAGCGTGTCTGCGCGGCAATAGTATGGAGTAGAGACAGACGTAGTAATAACCGCCGACTGTATTCCGTCCTCCGTTCAGATGCCAAGATGCCAGCGTCGGCAAAGAAATTCTGCTTGGTTGTTCCGTGGTATGGAAAGTCCTCCTGGTACATGCACGTATGCTCCATCTAGCCGATCGCTCTCTTCTTCCAGTATTCCGCCTCACCGAGGTGCTTCTTTGATTCTTCCGTCTTTTCGTCTAGAAGTATCTTGAGCCGATCCACCTCGTTCTTTAGGACCTTTACCTCCATGGACAACTGTCTTTCGTTAGAAGTCGACTTGAAGTAAGTCTTCAAGACATCCAGATGTTGCCTCCGCTCAACCTCATTGAAGGCTGCCTCATGACGCAGACGGGCGACGAGCTTTTCTAGATGTTCGATTTTCAGAGAGTCATCTCGCATCTTTTTCAGCACATAAGAATGCTGATAACCTTGTGTGGTTTTCATGTACTCGTATGCGTTTACCCCATGTCCGTATCTGTCGTTCTTGGGCAGCACACCTGCGTATTGTGGCCGTGGCGGTTGAGAACCAGACAAGTTCGGGTCCACACTTTCAATAGTAGTTGTCCGGGGACCCTGCCCATTCAGGTTAGCTTCGGTGCCGGGTTGATTATCGGAGTCCGTAGAAGGGACACAATCAACAAGAACAAAATCGTCCATGCTTTCAGTGTGCTTTATTTTGCCCGTCGATGTTGTGATTAGCCGGTGGGGTTCCGAGTTGTGATGGCACCCTGGTCTGCTAAGTTAGATTGAAAGAGGGTAAACCCTGTGCTGACTTTTTGTCGGGGGGACGAGCAATTATGTTTACTGAGCTGTAGAAAAGTACGACATCTTCGTCAGTCGCCAACAGCCAATTTGTACGACCCTTGTTGACAGCAAGGGAGAAGGAGTCACGTGTATTATTGCGTCATAGAATACATTCCCCACCTCTGAGCTGCTATCCCAATCGATAACAATATGCTGTTTTTACTGTGCTACTTTACCCAGTCGTCAAATAGCTCGGCAGGATACTGCGAGTTATGTACCAATTGAACGTAGAAAAGAGTCGTAAGCTTCGTAGATCATGTCCTCATAACATCATGAGCGCATGTGCCAAACGCCATCTCCCAGCTTCAGTCTTCCGCATCAACCGGTTTCTGGGCCACCCAGATATAATAACAGTTGTAGCTGTGGACGGACCGGTCGTACAGTGCCTCCAAGACGCTGGCCATGAACGCCGAAATTTCCGCCTCAGTCATGCCAAGTGTCCGAAACGGCTTCGCAGCCACGGCGTCCAGAAAGTCCTCGTTCACCTGACGCATGTACATGCCCACAAGGCGCAGTGTCTTGTCGGCCGGCCATACACCCACGGGCACCTTGTACACTTTCCGCGTAAGGTTGACAAAGCCGGCCTTCTCGATGAGTTGCCCGACCCGCGGCGCAATCTGGATATCCCTCCCGAGATTGTGCATCGCCACGGCCAGCTTGACAAACATCTGTTTCAAGGGCCAATCCGGCGGCATGGTGCCATCATCGCATTGAACGTCGGCGCCAAAGTCGCATACCTCAATCCAGGCGCCTGGTTTCATGTTCCTTTATTGGCACCACGTGTCAGCCGAGTTCGACCAGGTTCAGCTGGTGGTGACTCACTCGTAACATCGGGCCAATAGTTTAGAGGGGCTGCTGGTGAAGGATATCAAGTTCCGAGCATGGACATATTCGTATTTCCCGTAGACCGTCTTCCTGCCGTTAGTCGTCGGTACGATTGACGAATTCGGAATCTGCTCTTACCAGCCACTCGTCTTCGACATCGTCTATGACAAATTTGACGTTCGGTGGCAGCCTGGTTTAGCTTAAGTTAGGCCGTGCGTTAAAGTGCAGCAGGTGACAAACAGCTTACCAGACCGGCTGAATAGGGGAAAGGTCGACTCCGATGACTTCGGCGCTGGGATACCTATCACCTACTACACAGATCGTTAGCAAGACTATTACCAGGTAAGTGACGAGTTCAATGGCTGTTTTTGCTTGCCATCAACTGCCCAGATTCCTGAAACGGTGTTAGTACACGGTGCGAGTAACACTTTTGGACCGAGGTAAATACCTGTTCCAGTTCCGATGTCGATTATTTTCTGCGGGTTGTTTCCGATAGGGGCATGGATCAGTTGTCCGCCGGTGAGTTCCAGTAGGAGGGCGTGCTTCATGTCGTCGCGGGTTTGCTCAATGTCGTCGTTGGGTATCGGATATTTCCCATTTCGGAAGTAGTGGTACCTAACGAGAAGAGAACGTCTGTGAGCTAATATTGCTTACGAAGGACGACATCCGGAAAAGAGGGGGCAGGGCAAGGAAGAGTAAAAAGCTACCTTCTACCATTTTCAAAGGAGTGCCTGTAAATTGCCGAGCCAAGAGACTGGTGCAAACTTGGCTCATCAGCCGTATACTCGAGAGGCTCGAACTCGCCGGTGCCACTGGAGTTGTCTTCGAGGCCAGGCTCGATGATATCGGTCGAGTCCGGCATGCTGAGACAGCTGGGATATTTTTTGATAAAGACGGAGCGGCGTCCTGGTGGCCGGCAATGGAGGGTGGCGATACCAGGGAGGGATGCGGCTGAATCAAGAGCAAATAGACGTTCTGTCTCCTTTGTTTTTGGTGAACCAAGCTGTCGGGTCGGGTGACGAGGGGTATTTAAGGTAAGGCGGCCAGAAAGCGGTGGGCGAGCAGGGCGAAGGAGTCAAGAAAAAGAAATAAGCCTTCAAGTACGGCGTACACGGGGTACAGCAATATTAAATGGGGAGTCTTTGCCGATGGACGGTAGAGAACAAGACCCCACTGGCAATTTCGGAGGCGCTAGACATAATCACGGTCGAGCACGGAGGATGTGCAGAGACGAGAACAGTAGGGAGCAGATTTGTGGTCTGACGGTCCGCAGAGGCAAAACTGGGATACAACGCCATCTCCAGAGGCAGAAGGGGGGCTCTGGTTGGGTCTGGCCAGTCGTGCCGTCTGCCAACAAAGCAGACTACCCATGCTGCTAGTATAGTGTCGACGTAGTTGCAGGACAAAGGTGTCGTTACTCTGCAGGCGCGAGATACGAACGCGGGAAATGGAATAAAGAAGAGGACCGAGAGTCCCCGCAATCTGGTTCGCTTCGGCCGTCGTTAGCTCTTCCGGCAAAAGGGTGTGCAAGTGGGGCGGGAACCACGCTGGCGGTTTGACCGTGTGCCGCACACTGTCCAACCCTGTCTGCGATTTGCTCGGAAGACGGAGCAGGCCGTATTATTGTCTTTGTCTGGCCGCGAGCGTACCTTGCAAGCTGCCCCGGTAAAGGAGAAGTGCAATCCACTGCGGCGGGTTCGCCGTCGATCATCGCCGGCAGACAGACCAACACGTACGAGAAATACCTGCTGTCTCCATACTGAGTGTCACCTCTGTATTCCTTACTCCGTAGAGCATCGTACAAACCCCCACTGGCATTCCAATAGTTTCGCTATTACGCAACCGTTCTGTTGGGACTCTTTCCTGCAGAGTAGAGCTATCCTGGCAGTAGTGCTGGATTGGTGACAGCCAAACAGCTCAAATCAGGGCGACAATATCACACGAACATGGTTTTGCACCTGCGTCTCTGAAAGGGTTGGGCTGATGGGGTTTTCGGCACTTGTAACTATCTGTGCCAATCAGCAGATTCTCGGCCGAGGCTAGGCGGAATCTGATATCTGTCGTTCGACGGCCATTCCCATGAGTTATGGTAACCAATCAAGGGCAATCTCCTGTCGGCCCTGCATCTCTGCTTAAAGGTCCAATTAGGCTTTGACAGTCAGCCCTGGGACAGGGTACAATGCTGTTGTGCCTCCCGATAACAAATATGAAACGTGTGCTGCAAGGTCAGCAGAATAAGCTGCCAGTCGGATGAGACAAATCTGCTGTTAAAGTACTTAGTCCCCTTTTCTCTCCAAAGTGAGGCTTTTTGACTGTTGCCGGCATGCTGTCGGAGTCCGTAAAGTCAGCGTCGATGCCCAACACGAAAAGGGGTTTCGAATAGATGAGCGGAGAAAATTAAGATACGAACAACCAACAAGGCAATTGTTACGGTTCTAAAGGTCGACTTCTCTCTGTCGATGATATTAGTGTAGGGCACAGGTTACTTGTAGTAGCAAATGCAAGCATATTCTTAGTCTCCTATCTTACATATGTACGGATGCAATAGTGAACAGCCATTCACCTAACCGCAACGGGAAGCTTCACTATATCATGTTGAAGCATAAGTCAACCCCAGCTCCCTTGTCGTAATTCCGCAAGATGCGGTAAAGGAGCGAATGGGAGACGGCGGGATTGGGCCCATGTTCCGCCGCAGCCGGTGTTATGCAGTGGTCCACTAAAAAGGACGTCTGCGATGTGTGGAAAGGCACCGCAGTTGTGGACCAGCCGTGGAAAGGTTCAAAAGCAACTCGTCAGAATACCGAATTCCCTCGGGGAATAGCGCCCCCGAGATTTCGGTGCTAGTGTACGCGACAGTGGCGTTGAGGGAGGGTGAACACAGCCACAATTGCGCCTCCTAGCGGGGTACCTGTAAATCGCACGAAAAGGCGTGGCTAGTAGAAGTCTTTGTCTACATGGCTGCACAAACGGCTGCCTAATAGCGACTCGTGATAGATTCTAGGGTGATATCAAGGGCGAAAACAGGAAAACGAGGGGGAGAGGCAGCCAAGGCTCGTGTTCCTCTCCAATACGGACGCTTCGGCTTCGCTCACTCAGCTTATGCGCCGGAAGAGGCCGTTCTGGCAGATGCGTCAAGAGGCCCCCAAATTACAGGGTCGTTCTGCCACCGCCCCTCTTTCGGTCCTTAGCTCGCAGACATCTGCCCCCTAAAAGCGCGGCATGCGTCACTCCAGCAAAAGCAGCCATTCAACGGTGCGCAGAACAAAACGCCCGTCATCATCTGGACTGACAGATCCTTGACCATCTGCTCCGGGCCTGCGCCTCTTTTCGCTCGACCTGCATCACTACCCGCGCAGGGCTAGGACGAGTAGGCAGCCAGCAAGCGTTCCTGCGCATTCCGTTTCGTTGGGCGATCTACGAGGCGGTCTCTTTTTTGCCCTTAGCGCGGCGCCAAAGCTCGTTGCCATTTCCTCAATAGATCGGACAAGTCCTCTTCTCCGAGAAACACACATATTCCCATCTTCCCACACACACTGCAACGCAAGCAAACTGTCCTGTCACGAAGCATGGATTCGACCAATTTGAAACGAAAAGATACCACAAAGGGCCCGCCTTTGCGGATCTTGTCGCTAGGTACGTTTGTGGGCCGACTGAACTTTGAAAGGCTGGACCGAGCGAGAGATGGCGAGCGGAGTACTGACCGGGTCTGTTTTTGTGTTCTAGATGGCGGCGGTGTGCGCGGCTACAGCATCTTCATCATCTTGCAGGAGGTGATGCACCGCACGTTTGTCGAGATGGAGGGGCGCGCGCCCCATCGCAACGAGATTCCGAAGCCGGCGGACCACTTTGACCTGATCGTCGGCACGGGCACGGGCGGACTGATCGCGCTGATGCTGGGACGGTTGCGGCTCGACATTGAGACGTGCAAGGAGCTGTACGTGCGGATGACGCGGATGGTTTTCGAGACGGACAAGACGATTCTGGGCATCCCGACGCGCTCGACCCTCTTCAAGGCGTCCAAGCTGCAGGAGGCCATTATGGAGGCCGTGCGCGAACACACTGTGGAAGAGAGCGAGGGCAAGGACTCGCGGTCGGGTAGCGGCAGCGTCAGCAGTCCTCTGAGCCCGGGAGCCGGCTCGCGGACGAGCTCGGTGCCAAGACGCCATGGCAGCAATGCCAGCGTGGTCAGCTTCAGCGCGCGCAGCCCAGCAGCGCAGATGGCACGACCATACTACTTTACGAACAACTACAACCGGGGGGACCCGAATGCGTTGTTGTATGACTCGAGAGAGTGTCGGACAAAGACGTGAGCGTGGCAGGTGAGACGGAGAGAGAAGAGGAGAAGAATAGAAGAGGCTAACGGAAACAGAGTTGTCACAGCCACCTACAAGGGAGCGCCACGAGGCGAGGAGCCGGTAATGCTTCGATCATACGACTCCCGGCGGGAACCGGCACCCGAGTTCGACTGCCGGATCTGGGAAGCTGGACGAGCGACGTGTTCGATTGGGCTGGCGTTCAAGCCGATCCAGATTGGACAATCGGTGTTCCACGACGACGGAGCGGGGGCGTTTAACCCGTCGCCATATGCTCTGGACGAGGCGGCGGTGAACGAGTGGCCGGGCCGGGAGGTGGGAGTGTTTCTGAGCGTGGGGACAGGCAAGCGGCCGGCGGGCAGCGACAACAATCCGATGTGGTACGACGGGTTCATGGGCGAGTTTGCCGAAGCCCGTCGACGGCTGGTGGCCAAGATCGAGGGCTGCGAGAAGACGCACAACGAGATGCTGCGCGAGCACCTGTCGAAGCGCGGAGTCAACGTGGAGAACTACTATCGGCTCAACGTCGAGGTGGGCGTGGGCGAGTTTGGGATGAACGAGTGGCACCGGCTGGCGGACATCAGCACGAGCACGAAGCGGTACCTAGCGCGGCATAAGGAGCGCAGCATGGTGCAGGCATCGGCGACGAAGCTAGCCAAGATCCACCGAGCCCACATGCGGCTGGAGAAGCAGATGGCCGAGGGGCCGGAGCAGAAGCAGCAGCAGCAGTACACGCAGTACCTGCAGTCGCCCGAGATCTCGATGCCGCTGGCCGTGGAGCTGCCGGCGGAGGTGCCGGCGGTGCTCACGCCGTCGGGCAGCTCTGCCATGCTCAGCCCGCGGCAGTCGTACGAGTCCAACAACACGGACCACCTGTCGGTGGGCAACAATGGCACCCCATCGCCACGGAGCTCGGCCGACCGGTTCCCGCAGCAGCCAGGCACGTCTTCGGGGCTGGCAACGCCGACACATGCGCCCACTCCGCCGCCCAAGTCCTCGCGCAGAACAAACAGCTCGGGAGCGGCAGCATGCGGCGACGACCATCTGACGGTGACGGCACCGACGCCGGAGCAGTGGCGCTACGCATCGGCAGACACGCGCAGACAGGCGGCCGGCCATGCTGCAGCACCAGCGACATACCGCGTGGAGCCGCCACCGCTGCCGCCCAAGACGCCGCTACCGGAGGGCGACGGACGGCCGGGCAGCCGTGGGGGTGAACGGGGTGGGCGTCGTCGGGCAACCTACACGGCAACGGGAGTGGCTGGAAGCGCGCCCTACCCGCTGGACGATGACGACAGGCCGCCTCCGGTCAACAAGGCGAGAAAGCCAGAATACAGGAACCGGTGAGGCGCAGGAGGTCTAGGGAACCAGGAGATACCCAGGGATAGATGACGAATCATGAGAAATGGACAACGGATGTGAATTGATTTGCCTTTTGGAGACATATTGGGTTGTGCTATTTTGGGGGGTTTAACGCAAAATGTGGGCTACAGTACGGAGTATTAGCTGCTACTGCAGGACGATGACAGCTGATTTATGCCATGAATGCCGTTTATTCCGTTTATTCCGTTTATTCCGTTTATGCCGTTTATGCCGTTTACACCATTAACACCATTTATTCGATTGTTCCGCCTGTGCCATGAATATCAAGCTGTTGCATGTCCACGCACCACACCTTACTCTGTCCGGAAGACTGGGCTGTCCCTCGGCTGCAGTCCACAAAACGGGGAGCACACCCGCAGTCCGTCCGCGGCACATGTGCTCGCCGGGATAGCCGAGCGGAAATTCAGCGTGGGGAAGAGAAGGAGAGGAAAGGGAGAGGAAGGGAGGAACCGGCCCCAGCCCCCAACCCAACCCCAACACCCAGCCCCCAACTGACGATTTTCCTACATACTATTACTTGGCAGCCAAGAAGCGAGCGGGCGTGTTGGAGCCAACAGAGATAGATTGCCCTCGGACGACTGGGCAGATCGGCGACTTTGCACGAGACGACTCTGCCCTTGGGACACCGTATCGTACTACAGAGCATGGAGCCCACGACGACGGGAAGCCGCGCGCGCGTGGCCATTGTGGGCGCCGGCCTGACGGGGCTGTTGGCCGCGCAGGCACTGAAGAAGGTGGGCGGCTTCGACGTGGCTGTCTACGAGCAGGAGCCGCACGAGGGCGCGCGGCCGCGCGATTGGACGATCGTGCTGCACTGGGCGCTGCCGGCAATGGAGGCGCTGCTGCCGGCCGACGTAAGGGCGGCGTTACCGCAGGCCATCTGCAACCCGCACCTCGTCTTTGACGCCGAGGCCGAGTCGTTTGTGTGCTACAGCGGCCGCACCGGCGAGCGGCTCTTTGCCAGCCACATGCCGGGCTCGCGCCGGGTCTCGCGCCAGCGACTGCGCCACGTCCTCGCGACCGGCATCGACGTGCAGTGGGGAAAGACGGTGGAGTCGATGAGTGGTGGTGATGGTGGTGGTGGTGGTGGCGATGGTGATGGTGATGGTGACAAAATCCGCCTCTCCTTTGCTGACGGCACCACGGCCGAGGCCGACTTCGTCCTCGGCACCGACGGCGCCTCATCCAGGGTGCGCTCGCTGCTGGTCGGCCCCGACAAGGCGCAGAGCACGCGGTCCGGCCTCATGTTCGGCACGGCCATTGTGCAGTACAAGGACGCGGCCAAGGTGGCCGCCGTGGTCCGGGCACATCCCGTGGCGGCGGCGTCCATGGGCAGCGACGTTGTGGGGGCATGCTGTGGTGGGTGTTTTTGTCCTTTTTCCTTTTTCCTGTCTTTTCTCTTCCTTTTCTTTCATTGTCTTCTTTCTTTTCTCTTTCTCCTCTCTTTTTTTTTTTTTTTTTTTTTTTTTTTTTTTTTCCCTTTCCCTTTTCTCAACCACCCACTAACTTCCCAGTCATGTACGTCGATAAACCCGGCGACATGACGAGCTGGACCACCTGCTGGATGAAGATCTGGCAGGAGAGCATGGTCAGCCTCCAGGGCGAGGCCGCACTCGAGTACATGCGGACACACACGTCCAGACTGTGCCCCATGTTCCAGGACCAGGTCGACTGGACGCCGCCTGGATCTGCCTGCAACATCGACGAGATGCGCTACTGGGTGCCCGTGCCGTTTGACAATCGCGGTGGCCGCGTGACGCTGGCCGGCGACGCCGCACATCCAATGCTAATCTGTGAGTGTTGGCTCGTTTTCGTTTTCGCTTTCGCTCTTTTTTTTCTTCTTTCATCCTCCCTCTCTCCCCTTCTCTCCACCGCCCTCTCTCCCCTAACAATAAAGACCGCGGACAGGGCTACCAGCACGCCATCACCGACGTCGACAACTACGTCAGGGCCCTCGTCAAGATCCGCGACGCCGGTTGGGCTGCTGACATACGCACCAACGAATTCGTCACCTATGACGACGACCTGGTGACGCGCGGCGCCGCAGCCGTCAACCAGTCCGTACAGGAGGCCGAACTGTCGTTTGACAAAGACTCCATCAGCAAGATGCTAACGGTGCGCAAGGGCCACGGCCGCTCGGCGTAGCAGCAGGCTTAGGCCTGGCCCACAGCGCCCTAATCACTTAAAGACACGCATTTGCAAAGAGGGGCCGCCGTTGGCCCCCGCTGGAGTGTCTGTCTAGCGGGGATGCACGCTAGAAGGACGCTAAACAAACTTGGCTTCCGGGGGACAGGGGGTCTCTGTCAGCAAAAACAGCTGGCGGCCCTGTACTAGCGCTGATGGTCTCCCTCACTAGCAACGTATCTTACGACGTAGCATCTCACGGCCATACGGTACAATACCAAGGGCGATGCTGTACTCAAAGGAGGACCAGAGGCAAAACAAAGGCCGTCTGCAGACGAATAGCGGCCTGGTTGCACGACTATTGAGTTTTGTCCCCCACGCAAATGGCTCCCGAATGACACACAATTCCCACAATTCCCACGTGACAGCAAGTGACAGACGAACGACCGTCGTACTTTCTAACACATCACCAACCCGTTTGGGCAAGAGGGCCCAGAAGGGGGGTGATGGCGCTTGCCTCGCAAGACGCTCCTGCGTCCTTTTAAAACGCCTTCCCTCTTTTCTTCCCCAAGGGGCAAGGACTGCATTTCCCGTCTTTGCATCTTCACTTGTCTGCTCGTACATACGCCTCGCGAAATTGACGCAGAGCAATGTGCCCGTCTTCCTTCACACCCACAGTTTGACCATAGTTCCGCGTTGCCTTGCTTGCGTCTGTTGGACGTCCTTTTTTCCGTCGCTTGACCTCTACCGCTGTCGATCGCCAGATCTGATTACACAATTCCGCCATTCTCCACCATTCTGAACCTCACTTTTTTTCCCCCACCGCCCTTTCAGGACACGATTGCGCGTCCTCACGGTAGACGGCGACGATGAGCGACGATCCGGATTCCGCCCAGACCGACAGTCTTGGCGCTACCGCTATTACTGCCGCCGCCGCTGCCGCCCATGCAAATGTGGGCATCTTCGGCAGCCCTGTGATTGAGGTCGCAAGCAGCCAGGAGGACGACCCCGACGAGTTTGACCGGGTTGACGGCTACGAGACGGGCTACGAGACGGGCTACGAGACCGGCAGCGGCGAGTCCCTCGGCTCAACTAGTGCCACGTCAAGCATCTACGCCCACACATTTGAAAACGGCCGACGCTACCATCACTTCAAGAATGGCCGCTACCCGCTGCCAGATGACGACGAGGAGCAGAGGCGAGAGGACATGAAGCACGCCATGATGCTGGAGCTTACCGACGGCAACCTGTTTTATGCGCCCATCGGCGACAACCCCCAGCAGATCCTGGACATTGGCACTGGCACCGGTATGTCTGGTGTCCCTTACCGGAAGATGCCGTCTGCACAGTCAACAAAGCATGCTGATACCTGATACTCTCAAAAAGGCATCTGGGCCATTGACGGTAAGCCCTGGCCGCCTCTTCTTTCCCTCCTTCCCTCCTCCCCTCTTCACCCCCTCTTCCCTATCCCCGTCCCCCCCTCTCCCCTCTGACGATGTAGTCGGCGACAGGTATCCTAGTGCACATGTCCGCGGCGTCGACCAGACACCAATCCAGCCTATCTGGGTACCACCCAATGTCGATTTCCTTGTAGACGACTGCAACAATGAGTGGCTCGCCCGCAACATTGACCTGGTCCACTTTCGCTTTATGACTCTCGTCCTGCAGGACGTCCCCAAAGTACTTGGCAACTGCTTTGAGTGGGTACTCTCCTTTCTGTCTTCGATTCCCCTCCTTTCCCTTGCTTGCCTCCCTCCCCGCCCGACTGACCTGAACAGGAGCCTCAAGCCCGGCGGCTGGGTCGAGCTGCAAGAGCTGCACGGTGAGATCCTCTGCGACGACGGAACCATGTCTGACGACGACCCGCTCAAGTACACGTACGAACTCGGCGCCAAGGCCTTTAAACTATTCGGCATGGACGTGCTAATCCCCAAGCACTTGGAGGCTATTCTGCGGGCTGCCGGCTTCGTCAACATCCAGTGCGTACCCAAAAAGGTGCCCATTGGTGTCTGGGCCCGAGACAAGACGCTGCGCCTCATCGGCCTCTACCAGAAGATGGCTATTTCTGAATTTATGAACGCCATGGCTGGCCGTCCGTTTGAAGCCCTTGGAATCGAAGCCACTGCGCGACAAGTCATCATCGCCCATGCCCGCCGCTCCCTCGAGGACACAAACATCCACCGATACATGCCCTACTATTTCTGGTACGCCCAGAAGCCCGAGGATGCCTCTAACAGCACTCTCGGGAGCGCGCACGGGAGCACAGGCGCCAGCACTGCAGCTGGCCCGCTCACGGAACATTGATTGGCTTCCTCCAACCGTACAAACGACAAATCACCACCATGCCACTAACACGTACCACCACTCTCCAGATGGGGACCCCTTGTGCAGGCCCCTTTGTAAATAGCTTCAGAGCCCAGAAGAACAGAGCACCAGTCGCCGACGCATTGCAGGACGGAGAAACAGCGAGCATTGCCAGCGGGTTCTAAACCTGCTTCAATTTCATAAAACAGCAGCGACCCTTTTCTCTCACCGCTGATATTTTACTGCGCGCTTTCTTTGTGGCAGACTTTCTTCTTTCGCACAGCCGGCCGCTCACCGGCCAGCAATACAAGCCACCCTGCAGCCAGGCATCATCTTGTTCACATCCAGGCTGCACTTCATGTTACCAACACGCCGGTTTTCTTTGACTCACTGCAGCACCCTAGCTCAGGGTGTCTCACCCGACGCAGCCAAACACTAATATTGGCAGCAGAGACGCGCCACCGCCAGAGATAAGGCCCGTTCGAGAACCTTCTAGCTTTCGACCTGGAGGGTGTCCTGCCTCTTCAGCTGCACCTGCCAATCAGCCGTTGACCGTCCTTTCTCTCCACCTGATCGCATGTGGTCCCCCCCCCTCCCACATAAGCTTTCGATCTCACGACCGATCTGTGCTTTGCAGAAATACGAGTAGTATGGAGTAGACAGGCCTGTGCTCTGGCTGAATGACGCTGTGGTGTCGCCCCACTCCCCCCAGCAGTAGAAGCCAGCTCTGTCGGTGCTGTGCGTCTGTCTCCCAACGAGGAAGCCCGACCACGCGTTGCTCGTTAAGGACGCTCATTGGGCGCCTCGGTGATGTGGCTAGCCAGAAAACGGTCGAAATCCGATAATGTGCATGCCAAAGCGCCCCTCGCCGAGACTTTGGCTTGTTTGTGTGGTGGTCTAGACCACCCAAGACCTCTGGCATGCTAGTCCTTCAGCCTTATAGACCAGCCCGCCTTGCAGCTTCTCCGCAAACGATGCTGCCATAGGTACGAGAAAACAGAGGGTGAGCAGACTGTCGACAGCTGGGAATGACAAAGGCACACGGGCCGAAATAAGGCATAGAAAGCGGGGCCTCCAACGACTGACCAAAGCGCCGGGCCTCTTGCCCAGAGGCTACAGATTATCTTTCATTTCCCCCCTGCCCCCCCGATTTCTTCTGCTTCCTTTCTTTCTTGCTCGCTTCCTTTTTGCCATCCGCCGCTGCTCCCTCGTCTACTCGAACCATGGCCGGCCAGCGAGACGACGGCTGCCCTGCGCCGCCACAACCAGGCTCTATCGATGATCCTGCTGGTCCCGAATTCGTGCCTGTCCTTCCGAGCTCACTTATACTGCCCAGCCAGACGTCAGCAGACGACATACACGTCCGCATCCGATCGTCGCGCGTGGAGCGCCCGACGACGAGCTGTGGCGAATGTCGACGTCGGAAACAAAAGGTGATAATTCAATTCCCCTGATTCATGTCCGTCCTTTTGTCTGACTCGATGCTCAGTGCAACCAGGGCCGGCCCTGCGGAAACTGCGCAAAGCGATTTCCTCTGCCCGCCTGTGAATACAAGCAGTCAAAGTACGCACCCTACAAGCTTTCTATCTCTCTCTCTTCTGCTTCCTTGTTCCCACTCTGACGAGCAGACATCCAAACCACCCAGCCGGCATGCAACCCGATCCGGTCTTCCAGATCATTCTCCCTCGTCAAAGCGACCCCCCGACCAGCCAGAGCTCCGTGCTGCTGCCCTTCCCGCCGATGCACGCTCTTCCGACGCCCCTCCTGTCGCCTGAAACACCGGCTTTTCCCGCTTCCTACAACCTGCTAGCTGGCCAGCCGCCCAGCCTCGAGGAGCCATGGGCGCCACCCTTTGAAGCAGCGGACACGGCGCCTGCTACTCTTTTCGGCGAAGAATATTCGGACATTAGCCCTGGCGATGATCACAATACTATGGGCAGCTCTCTGGGCAGTTGGCCCGGCTTCGACATGACGCCCACCGAGACGCCCCATATCCGACTCGGCAGCATACCAGCAGCAGGCCAGCCTGACGGACAATTTATGTCGACCGAGCCCTACATGGACACGGCCAGTCCGAGCGACCTTTTGCTCGGCGGAACCCGTGGCGATAGCGCCGCCAGTGTAAACGGCAGCGACGTGCACGAGCAGCTCCTGGGCGACGCGTTTTCGCTGCTGGAGGCGCACGGTCGAGCTCCCGATCCACAGCTCAGCAGCCCAGACGCAATGAGCTCCTGGCTGCGCGTCTTGACCTGGACGGCTCCTCCTCCGGCTGCCAGCAGTTGTCATCCGGCCCAGCCATCTCTTGCAGACGCGCAGAGTTTTGGCCAGGTGCAGACATGTGGGTGTCCCCTGGTCTCTCTGACTGGTGGCCAAGCCAGCTATGCTCACCATGCGTCTAGACATGGCCTTGATCTCCCGATTCATGCTATGTCTGGATAGCCATTCCAATGTAGTCGGCCCGTTGGCGGACGCCTCCATCTTCGCACCCTCCTGCCTTCATATTCCTCTGCTGAAACAGGTGGCCCTGTATACCTCGGCCTGCTTCCTGAGCGAGGCCAAGCACGTTGACCGCATGGCCGCGGGGGCACACATGAGCCGCACCGTCACGATGCTCACGGCCCAGCTTCATCCCGGCACGGCAATGTCGGCAAGCCCGAGCGACGCCACCGTCCTGGCGGCTGTCCAGATGGTCATGAACCAGTGGTACCGGGGCGATAACACCAGCCTGCACGCACACCTGGGTGCCCTCTACGAGATGCTTCGCCTGCGTGGCGGATCGAAGCAGCTGGGCATTAACGGCCTGACGAGCAAGCTGGCCATTGCGTTGGTTCTCCTCATCTGTCCGTTGCCGTGTCCAATTGAATTCAGCTAACACTTGTTTTTCTTGTTTTTCTTCTTGTGCCAATAAGGACCATATATCTATCTAGTATCCACAGGTCGGGCGCGGCTATCGCCATGTCGCTCGACACGTCGCAGCCTCTACAGGCGCGGGCCGGCTTTGGCTTCCAAAACGCGGGTCCGCAGGCGCCTTTTCGCGTCGGGCACAACACGCCGTTGGTGGCCCAGCTGGTGTCGTTTGACCAGTGTGCCGAGGCCCTCGGCATGCACCCGACGGTAGCGTCCATTCTGGATGACGTCCGGTTCCTGGTGGAGGCCGTGCTGAGTCTTCCACGTGACCCGTCTACGAAGGACCTGCAAAAGATACAGACAACGGCCGAGTGGATCCGCAATCGGCTCCGCCGGCTTCCAGAGGATGCGCCGGAGCCGCCAGATGCCGACGTGCGTGCAGCGACAGAGCCGCTGACGGCCTGCGGACGGGGACACGTCGAAGGCGGTGCATCGCCGCAGTCACGGCTCCGGCAGCCGGCATCGCCATCGGCGGCCGCGTCTGGGGGCGAAGCGCTGTACCAGGCCGTCCGGCCGGTGGCGCTGCTCTACTGCGACGCCATCCTGGCGCGGCGGCCGTTCAGCGCCGTGGTGCGGCCAGACGACTTCCAGCAGCTGTGGACGGCTGTCTGGCGCGTGTCGCTGGCGGCGACGTGGCACGGCTTCTTGGGCGTCTTCATGTGGATCACGCTGGCGGTCGTGGCGAGCGCACCGGCTGACTCGCCACCCGAGGCGTTTGTGCGCAGCATGCTAAGCGTGTGCACAGTGCAGATGAGCCTGGAGAGCTGGGACGTGGCGGTCAGGGCTCTGCAGGCGGCGTTGCGTCTAGACGCATGGCTGCATGGTGATTACTAAGGGAATGATGATTTGGAAGGAAGAAAGTACATGGGCCGGTCCCGTGATATGCCACGTGGGCACGAGAGTTTACAGCTGTCATGCCACTCAATCCATAGCGTAATGCGCAGAGATAAGCTACAAACAGAAACAATCTCCGCGTCTTTTGTTCTTTATCAGAGACTCCCATTGCACATGCATGCGCGTCGTCAGGACGCCTGGCACGCAAACCCGGGCTAATGCCATGGCCTTTGGGCCCCCCATCCTATCTCTCGCAGCGGCCTATTGCCGCGCTGACTTCCGGCCCTATACGAGCACGCAGGGTGCTCTCTCTTACATAAAAACATCGCAGCGATAGTAGGGCGGCGTTATCTCTGCGCCACGGCACCCGTGTTGCTGTCGTCACGGACGTGGGTATCTTTTCCTTTATCACAATGTGTGGCCGGCCAGGACAGATCGGATGCGGGAAATTTGGGTATAATCCAGTATTTCCCCAGGATCTAGTCGGATCTCTGTCATGCGAGTCTTTTCCCGGTGCTATTTCCTGAGCTTCCAGACGGCCGTTCCGGTTTTGTGTATCAGTCACCGATAGTCCAGTGAGACGCGGCCCAGCCGGACAACTCTCTAACCATTCCTGCTACTGCTGCCCGTCATCGTCGACATGTCCGGATCGACCTCGCCGGGCGCCCTGACGCCGGCCGACGAGCGGAGCGCCCTGCTGCCCAAGGCGATGGCCACGGCCGATGCCTCGTCGAGCGTGACCGGTGATGACGGCTTCGGCTCGGGGGACGACGACACGACGGCGGCGGCGTCGGCCGACGGCGCGGTCCCGGCGCCATACCGGCTGTGGCTGGCCGAGATCTGGCTGCTGACCCGGGCGTCGGTGCCGGTGATCCTGGCCTACACGCTGCAGAACTCGCTGCAGACGGTGTCGGTCCTGATGGCCGGCCGGCTCTCGCCCGAGGCGCTGGCCACGGCCGCCTTCTCGTACATGTTCGCCATGGCGACGGCCTGGCTCATCGGGCTCGGCGGCACGACCGCGCTGGACACGCTCGCGTCGAGCAGCTTCACCGGCTCGGCCAACAAGCACGACCTCGGCATCCTGCTGCAGCGCGGGCTCGTCATCCTGTCGGGCTTCTACGGGCTCGTGGCCGTGCTCTGGTGGTTCTCGGAGCCCGTCTTCCGCGCCCTCGGCCAGGAGGAGTTTATCTGCGTCCAGAGCGCCATGTTCCTGCGCTGCCTCATCCCCGGCGGCCTCGGCTACATCTGCTTCGAGGCCATGAAGAAGTATCTGCAAGCACAGGGTGAGTTTCTCTTTTTTTTTTTTTTTTTTCTTAACTCTCCTTTATTCTTCTCCCTCCTGACCTGAAACCCAGCCATCTACAACCCCGGCACGTACGTGCTGCTGATCACGTCGCCCCTGAACGCGCTGCTCAACTACGTCTTCATCTACGTGCTGGACATTGGCCTGTATGGCGCGCCGCTGGCGACCGGCATCGCCTACTGGATGTCGTTCCTGCTGCTTGTGGCCTACGCCGTCTTTGTGCGCGGCCACGAGTGCTGGGGCGGCCTGGACCTGCGCCGGGCCCTGCACCCGGAGCACATGCTCCCGTTTGCCCGCCTGGCCGTGCTCGGCATCATCCACGTCGGTACCGAGTGGTGGGCCTTTGAGATCGTCGCCCTGGCCGCCGGCCGCCTGGGCACCATCCCGCTGGCCGCCCAGAGCGTCATCATGACGGCCGACCAGATCATCAACACGGTGCCCTTTGGCCTCGGCGTTGCTGCTTCGGCGCGCATTGGCAACCTGCTGGGCGCCCACAAGCCGGCCGAGACCCGGCGCGCGGCCCACTGCGCGGCCGTGCTCAGCACCGTTGCCGGCTCGCTCATCCTGGCCATCCTCATGAGCGTGCGCCACGTGTTTGGCCGCCTCTTCAACGACGACCAGCGCGTCATCGACCTCGTCGCCGCCGTCATGCCCTACGTCGCCCTCTTCCAGATCGCCGACGGGCTCAACGGCAGCTGCGGCGGCGTCCTCCGCGGCATGGGCCGCCAGTGGGTCGGCGCTGCCGTCAACCTCGTCAGCTACTACGGCGGCGCCCTGCCCGGTGGCATCTACCTCGCCTTCCACGGCTGGGGCCTCGGCGGCCTCTGGATCGGCCAGTGCGTCGCCCTGTACCTCGTCGGCGCCTTTGAGTGGGTCATTGTCGGCCTCAGCGACTGGGACATGGAGGTCGACCGCGCCATGGACCGCCTGCGGGCCGGTGGTGTCGGCGTCTCGCTGGACGCCGATGAGGACGACATGGACGAAGCGGCTACTGTCTGAGTCGACGTCTGCGTGGGGGCGAATATGAACGCAAAAGCAAGTATAGCTGTCAAAAGTATAGAATAGCAAAAGAGGGGAATACCGGCATAGTGTAGAGTGTCAGGTAAGACATTATGTTGCCGCATTTGTGTATTACTCGTACATAGTTCTAGATGTGATAGATGTGCAACTCGGAAATCTTGATGCTGAGACTACTTTCGGACTCGGAAGCATTATATTTTAAGATACTAAGAAGCGAAACGCACATTATCATCGCCAACATCGCCTAAATCCCCAAGTTAATATTGTATATTGGCTCGAGTACGGAGTACTCCGTAGACAGATCGTTACATGGCGCCTAGTGGAGAGACGAAGGTTATACGGAGTTCTCCGTATTAGTCCTTGATAGTATACGTGCACCTTATAGCTTACATAAAGCACTGTACAACGTGTACTGGGGGCTACGTTGTTGGGGCCCCATCCGTCTACTCCGAACCGGTTTGGTCCGTCGCTATAAAGAAACTCTGCCAAAGGATCATCAACCCAAATACCACGTATGGGAACATCAAGAGGATCGGCAAGGACGATAACCACGTGAGGCCTCTCGTTTGCGGGCTGCTCGCGCCATCCGAGCCGGCCTCGCATGCCGGCTGTGAGGTCCCGGTAGTTGCCCTCGGAAAATAAGAGGAAGCTTAGCTCAACAAACTGCAGCGTGGCCGGCAGCGCCTTGAGCAGCGAGAGCAGGTCTTCTTAAAGTACAAAGAAACGTGAGAGCCGAAAGTGGCGAATGCGTCCAGACGTCGACAGGGAAGGTGCTTTGGAGCGGGATAAAGTGGTTGTCGCCCGATGGGCCGTTGTCCCAAGGGTCAGGCACTTCAGTCATATCGGTTACCAGGCCAATAAGCTCTAGGCCCGGTGCCACCGCCAGCGTCCGTCGGAGGCAGCCGCTGCGAAAGGCACGCCAGCCGTAGAGCCCAAGGCCGTCGACGGCTAAGGCTAGGCTAAGACGCCGAAAGCCAGGCCCTTGTAGAGTAGAGACAAGGTCGCGCTGCTCGGCGCACTCTTTGTCAAAGACGTGCGCATTAAGGTCTGTAAGGAGCTGGTTGACGTCTATAACCATCTTTGTAATGCTATGGCTTTTCTGGCTAAGAAGCTGTCGGTAATGCCTTCACGAGCGTTGAAAAAAAATGTGCGCTACCAGCTTGGCGCGGGTAACGTGGTCGAGCTGGTCTAGATCGAGCCGTTTGTCGTTTTTTATGTTTTATACATTCTGTTTACAGGTCATAGAAAACCATTATGGATACCCCTCGTCGTCTTCGTCGTCCTCGTCGTCCTTGTCGCCCTCGTCCTAATTATCTTCATCTTTAGCTTTACCGTTTCCGCCATTTTCATCGTCCTCGTCAAAGTCGGGGTTAAAGTTTGGGCTTTCCGGGTCGCCAGACCTTCTAGGACCCGGTTCGCCCTTTAGGCGTGCATCGTCCCAAATTATTTCAACAATCTGCCTACGAAACACCTCGTGGTCTGCAACCGCCCGGAAGACCTTAATGTTGCGCAGATTCGCTGACAAGAAGACGCGATCCAACCGCAGGCATGAAACAGCACACAGTGAGCGACAGGAAAGCCGAAGACTCTTAATGTCGCGGGTAGGCAGCCAGAGCGAGATTGCCGTCAATATCTCGACGGGTAGTTCCGTAAGCTGGCTCGGTATTACTGATGCCATTACGGTGGATGGAAACAGGGAAACAGGGAAGAAAGAAAGAGTACTTAAGAACCACAGCAGGTGGGTGAACAAAAGCGGCATTATGTTATGTAAAAATGTGGGTCATAGAACACGTTGATCTAAGGCCATATCTTTTGCATCTTGAGAATTAATAGTAAAAAGGTTGGTTAGTCTATGTCCAACGGCCGCGCATCCGTCAGGAGGTAGATCTCCATACTGGATGTGGAGGGCTAAAATACCCCCCAACGCTACGGAGTATAGACTATTAAACACGTGACCCAAAGTCATGATGCGGGACCGGCTATCTGACGTGAGAAATGCGATTAGTACTCGCGTATTACTAAAGAGATGCTCGTAAACCGCCAATCCGAGGCGTCTTTTCCACTACAATAAGTACGACCGGTTTCCACCTTTATTTCTCAGACAAACTCTCTTCTGCGCTGCCAATACAATTTATATACCAAAGAATATTATTGCTAGGCAACCAACCATCTATCCTTTCATTAGCTGCTGAGACCGGGAGTTGCTCTGCTGAAGCAACACGTCCGGCGAAGAAAATTCCACCAGAGAACCGTTGTCAAAATAGGCAATGACGTCGTAGTCCCGAATGTTCTCGAGATGGTGATCCACGCAGAGAACGGTGCAGCCGTTAAACTCGCTCCGGATGAGCGACTGCATGACCCTGTTTGTCTCCTTGTCCATGCTGCGTGGATGGTTAGCATTCAATACAGACGATGTAGAGTGAGAGAACCCTACCTGCTGGTTGCCTCGTCAAGCACCAAGATTTTGGCCTCGCTTAACAGGGCCCGGGCAAGGGAGAAGAGCTGCCGCTGTCCGTGAGATAGGTGCAGATCGCCAATCGGCGAGTCCAGTCCGCTACAGTCACTGTCCAGCCGGTGTACAGCGTCCCAGAGCTGTACCTTTTGCAGGGCCGCCTGCATGCGCGAGTCTGCTACGACGCCGCGTGGATCGAGGTTGAAGCGGACGCTGCCCTCGAAGAGCACAGAGTCCTGCGGGACGCTGGCAAAGGCGGAGCGAACATCCTCGCGCCTCAGGGTTGAGAGGTCGACGTTGTCGACGGTGATATGACCATCGGTGAGGTCTAGCATCTGCAAGAGGCAGAGGATGAAGGAGCTCTTGCCGCTGACACGATCGAAGACATGTCAGCATACAGTACATAGATCAAATAGCAGCGCTACATACCTTCCAGTCCGGCCGCAGATGCCAACTTTCGATCCGGGTAGGATAGAACATGTTACGTTTCTTAATACAGGCTTATCCGGGCTGAAAGACGAGAAGCGAATGTAAGTAGGTATACCGCGTAAAAGAGACCGTGTAGGGGATGTAACTAACTTGTACGATGCACTCATGTTTTGCACCTGAATCAACCCGCTCTGGGGCCAGTTTGCCGGCGGCTGTACGGCAGCCTCCCGCATTTCTGTCGGACACTGTAGCGAAAAGGCCCGGATTCGGGACACGGCACCGATTGACGTCTCCAAGAGTGTCCACCGCAGGACAAAACCGGCTAGGTTCTGGTGGCAGCTTAGAATATTTACGAGCGCCACGGCCGTCGTGCCGCCGCTCGTCTGGCTGCGTAGCCGCACGGCAAAAACAACCACCAGGACCGACACACCCGTCAGTAGCATGTCCAGCACGAAGCCGAGCCAGCGCTGGATGCAGTTGAGCAGGTAGAACGGCCGTTGGGCACGGTCGAGTAGTGTGTGACCATGGCGGCGGAAGGACTCCTGCCAGCCAAAGGCGCGGATAGTGGCGAGGCCGTCGAGCGTCTCGATAAAGAGCGTGTAGATGGGGGCCTTGGCCTCGAGGTCGAGGTAGCGGAGCTGGCGCGAGGTCCGAAGGTATCCTTTTTGGATGACGTAGACGACGAACAGGCTCAGCGGCATGACCGTAGCCACGTATTTAGCAGTAACGCAGACGACAACCAGGCGTAAAATGGTAGTACTCAGCGCTAGAAAGTAAGGCATCCCAAGAATGTAAGCGGTAAAAGCAATAATAAAACACAGGGGCATTCTTTACCTTCGGCAGCGCTCATACTCGTCAGGGTGACTTGGAAATCAATGAGCTGCATGTCCTGACTGAAGCGGTTCATAATAGTGCCCATGTCGGTTTTCGTAAGAAAGGACAACGGGGCGCTTTACATGTCAGTTTTAAGAACGGAGAACAAAAGAAGGAGAGATCAAGGAGAGGGAGGGGGGATTGGGGCTCTTACTATAATGCACTCATTAGAATAGTCGAATGCAGTTTCCGTCCAGCTCGCGGGGCCAGGACTATGACCATTTGCCTATGATAAAAGAAAGGGATTAGAAGTAAGGCAAAGTGGATAAACCCGGTGTCCCACACTTACCAGCAAAAGAGACTGAACGCTGCCAAACCCAAGACGGCTAAAAAAGTGTAAATCCCAAGATACATGCCTAGATTATGTCCAGGACGTTGCTCATTTGCGGTCGACCACCAATCAAGCCATATAGCTGCAAGACACCGAGTTAGACCAAGACTCTAAAGACGTCGGTTACAGCTCGGATCACGTACTTGGAAAGACGATGCAAAAGGAGTATACAAACAACACGCAGACAGCGAAACCAAAAGTACCTGCGCCGGCAAACTTGAGATAGTACTGGTACAGCGAGATGTCTCCTGTCTGCCGAACAAGCTCCGCAGCCTGGTCAGTGCTGATAGTAGTCGGAGTTGCCCGCGTCACAGAAGTCTGCTCTTCGCTTGTGAGGTCGTCCTGTTTCCCGGCTCCCGAGCCTGGCTGACTTGCCAAGGTCTGTACGTATCCGCTGACGCGACAGAGCTTGGTGTACACTCCCTGTTGCGAGATGCGGCCAGACTGACCGAGAGCAATGATCTGGGTGCTGTCCGAAAGCTGGTGTACTTTGTTTGTGACGAGCACGGTAGTAATCTTCTGCTGCCGAAGAAGTCCGGACGGGCCAAAAACACGCGCAAACACTTGGCTCTCTGTGTTCCTGTCGAGGCCCGCAAAGACGTCGTCGAAAATGACGAGTTTCTTTCTCGAATACAGAACCCTGGCCATTGACTATGCTGCTTTCAGCACGATGTGCCAAGAATAGTAATGGGGAGAGGAACACAACTTACCACTCGCTGTCTTTGGCCGCCACTCAAGGCGACTCCCTTACTACCAATCTTGGTCTGGTCACCATCCGGAAGCTGCTCTAGATCTTTCTCGAGCGCACAGGCATAGAGAACAGTCCGGTACCAGGTCTCGTCAAAGACATGCGCCGTCATGCCCGTAATGTTGTCCCGGATGGTGCCAAACATCATCCAAGGAGTCTGGTCCGAAAATGCCACCTCGTCCGACAGGACGTTGACAACGCCCTGGCAGACCTTGGTCTCGCCGAGAATGGCCTTGAGCAGGGTCGACTTTCCGCAGCCCACAGGGCCGATGACCATGGCCATGTCTCCACGATGGACAGCGAGGCTGATGTTGTGGAGGACCACGTCATCGCCGTCGCCGCCCCATCCCATGCTTGCTTCAGACATAGTGATCAGGTCCTCGACATTTCCGTCACCGTCGCTGGGGCTCTGTTTGCCGGTCAGTGTTCCTGCCTCGAATTCCGCCATCTGAATTGCCGTATCGGTTTCACTGCCCGGGCGTCGCGAAAAGACCGTCACGTCGTTCCCCTGTTGAATGTCTCTGCGGCAGGGCTCGCTCAGGAAGTCCTGGATACGAGCCATGGATGCGACGGCGGACTTGAGCAGCGGAAGCGCCTGGAACAGAGTAATAAGAGGGGTCGCGATCAACGCCAGGACGGCAATCGACGTAAACGCCTGGGACGGCAATAGCGTGATGGCACCTTTGACAGCCGAGATGACGGTAAACGTGGTAATAGCAGTGGCCGGGCCAGCTACAGTCATCACGAGGGCTTTGTGTTTTTGGGCCGTTAGATGAGACGCCATTGGGTTAGCGTGGAAAGAAAACAGAGGTAAATTCTTACAGATGGTAATGCTAAGAACCTGGAGCTTGCGGTAGTGCATCGCCTGCCGAAGCTCATCGATGCGCAGGCCCTGGATGACGTTTTGCATTGGCTCCGTCCAGCCCATCATCTTGATGCTCTTGATCGAGCCGAGCGCCGCTTCCGTGGCCCGGAGCCTCTTCTGGACCGCCTTCAGCCATGCCTCCTGTCTCTTCCCGACCGGTTTCGTGAGGAGCAGCGTTACGAGGCCGCAGGCTGGGATACGTTAGCCAGAGAGACCAGCCAGACGAGGACCCTATCCCAGGCCTGCCAGACTCACCCAAGGCCAGAAAGGCAACGGAAATGCAGGCGCCTCCCAGCTGCGTCGCCAGGATGTAGACGGCCAGGCCGACCTCAATCACGTTCGCCCACAGCTCGTGTAGGTTCACGATGCAGGTGCAGATGCGCTCCACGTCGGTGCTCATCAGCGTGCTCGGCGACGCGTGCGACGACGCGCCCAGGTCCAGCTCCAGCGTGCGCGCGTACACCACGGCAATCAGGCTGCCACGAACCATTGTGATGGTTCGGTACGCCTGGTACCAGTACAGGCCGGTCGAGACGGCAACGCCCGCGTAGACCAGCGCGAATGCGCCAATAAGGCCGCGGCCGGTGCTGCTGTCCTCGGGCGCGGCTTCGTCGAGGTACCGGATCAGGCTGCCGATCAGAAACGGCTGCGCAAATTTGAAGCCGACGGCGCACAGCCGCGGGAACACGGTGGCCGCCAGGGGACGCCGCAGCGTCCAGGCCAGTGTGCGCAGCAGTGCGTGCGGCCTGTTGCGGGAGGACGGCCGCTGCTCCGTCTCGGCCAGCTTGGCCCAGCTCTCCTTCAAGCCTCGCTCCAGTGCCTCGGCACGATGGGACTCCTCCATGCCGTCAATGTCGGCCAGGACCAGGATCTTGTGGTAGCCTGTGAGGAACAGGCCGTTCAGCCACCAGTACAGGCTGCGGTTCACTATGCCGCCAAGGACCTCGGCCTTCTCGCCACCGTACGGCGGCTCAAGCCACCGGCGCTTTTCCACCATCTCCAGGCACAGCAGGAACAGCTTGAGCGCCGTGACGGCCGCCGAGACGCGCTCGATCGCGGGGTCCCGCCCGATCAGCCATAGCGTCCGGCACAGAGTCGCGTCAAAGAGGACCGTGAGAAGCAGGTAGCTCTGCAGGAGCGTCGAGGGCCGGAGGGCCCGTAGGTGCTCTAGCGGCGACAGGACTAGGACAGAACAACCGGCCAGCACAGAGACCGTGGCGGCAGATTTGGCCGCACGGGCAGGAAAGGGGGGCGACGCCGCCCAGCGTACGAGAAGATACAGCTGTAGGGCTGTGTAGGTCGCCGCAGCCAGCTGTTTGGCGTCAGCATGCTATTTTGTCTTGTTTCTGTCGTCTCTCAGGGCTGAGTTCTCACAATCTTCAGTGGAAGGGGCCAGCCGCCGCGTGCCTTTGGAGACGCTCGAGACAGCTTGTAGGCCCGGAATGGCACCACGAGAATGAGTACAGCCGAGGGCACAATGGCCAGGAAGAGCTGCTCGAAGAAGACGGTGAAGTCGAAGTCGCCTCGACAACCGCGGACTGTGGGGCCGAAGGAGTTCTCAACATCCTCTCCACACCACCGGAGAGACATGATGAAGTAGATGCCGTCTGTCTCGTGGATTGAAAGAGCGTAGTGTTGTGGGTTGGGGCGTAAAAGGGAGGTATCTTAGCAGTGCGCATTTCTCCGTACTCCGTGTTTACTAACCCCACGAGAGTAAGTCAGCATTCGTTGTGGGTCGGAGGTAGTGAACTGAGAGTTGTCCTTGTCTTTATCGACGATTCGTTTCAGTGGTCTAGTCTGCATCAGTCGCTAGTCACCTTCCACACGAGGGGCGATGTCATACCCTGAGCATCAACGAGCTCCTAGGGCACGAAGTTATGCTCAACACGGACAGGCTGCCAGCGGCCAAGCTACCTTCTTCAAAGACACTGTTGTCGGAGCGGATGGCCTTGGTAATGGAGAAGTTGGTCATGGGCTCGTCGCTCTCGTGGCCCAGCACGTAGCCCACCCTGCCAGGCCCGCACCTACTGTCTCTCTGATGCGGAAGAGCCCGGCAAAAAGAATCCTTGATGACCAAACCGCCACGCGAGGCAGTAGATGTTGTGGGGGTCAGCTTGTTGAAAGATTAGTCATCATCTTACATCTCCTCCGACTTGACAGAAAGTGTATGGATTTGCTTTTAGGCTATGATAGAAAAGAGGGTGGTAGAGAGCTCAGAGAAAAGAGGAACTTCTGTTAGCAAGAGACCTTTTACGCAGAAGAGTCGCTGTCTTGCATATACCCGAATTGAATAGAAGGTAATTACAACAGGATGAGTAGTACTATCAGTTCCTCCCAAATTTATGGTCAACGACTGCTTCCGGTGGCGATTGCCGATGCTGCCCAAAATGAACCTGAGCGTGTGCTGTTCTATGCTCCCCACAACAGCAACAATCACAAGAGTACATGGTGACGGTCAGCACTTTTGCCGTGCCGTCAATGGTATTCTGGTAGCTTGAGTCAGGAGACGAGAGATGTCACGTACAGGCCTAGAGGCCCCTACAGATTGCTCGACGGAAGAAGCCCCTGACTAAGCTGTATATTTGGCTGTCGAGATATATATACTTTGTGCCTCTATGTATTAATGGTCCGTGTATATGCATTCCATGTTCCACGCTGCCCTGCCCATTACACTCTGGCCGCACCGCCGAGGACGACTTTGCTGGCGTCAAACTCCACCACGTTGCCGTTGGCGTCGGTCATGGCAGCCACCTCTGCGGGCACCTGGCCCTGGGCGTTGCCGCTGTCGATCTCGCGCTTGACGAAATCTAGACAGTCAGTGGGGGTGATATTGTATAGACTCGTTTGGGCTTCACATACCCTGGTGATCCTGCATGGAGCTGGCGACGGCGACAGACACGAGGGCCGCAATGCACAGAGAGAACTTCATGTTGGCTAGAAGGGTGGTGTTGAAAAAGGCTATCGGCTAGCGACGAGCAGAAATGATAAAAAAAGCAGAGCGATTGGCTAAACCGGGCCAAGATGGAAAGATACAGTCAAGATTAGACAAGTCGAAAGGATAAGATGCAGACAAAAGCGCAAACAACAGACTGCAAACTGGCCTGCCTTTTGTACCGCTGCGTCAGGCCGCACTGGCCGCCGCCATATGGGGAAAAAAGCGTTTCAATGATGCACGTTTCAGAGAGGGTCCCCAGGGGATGCGACCCAGCTGTGCTGAGCCTCCAGAACCAAGCCGGCTGTCATCCGGTGTGTAGGCCGGTCGCCACAGCAAAGGAGTAGGGAGTCGGTGGATCACTTGCATTGCAGGCCATGTGTGCATTTTCTCTGTTTGGCTTGCTGACGATCAAACGCTGGCGAAAGGGGTGCTGGAGAAACCAGGGCAAACATGGGAGGAAAGTCAGATTGGCGCAAACAAGCTTCAAAAAACAGGGTCTGCCGTGTCTCGAAATAGCCCGATGCGACCTGCGACACGGGGTTACAGGGGAGGGAGGCCGCCCTGTAATTAGGCTTAAACGAGTGTCAGACATCGGCTGCACGATTTGTTGAAACCCGGCATTCTTCGCCTACCAATCCCTCGTCGCCTTTAGGGGCCAAGCACTAGACCCTAGCGGTAAGCACCTTAGCGCTGGCCTGCGCCACAGGTGTAAATAACTTTAACTGCAGCAATGAAGCTTATTAAAACGTCTTCGTCATCTTCAATCACGTGCGTGGCTCCGCCGCAGCACGACTTCCAGTAGCTTTCGGAAGCAACTGTTACTCTACACTTACTATGTACCTTTGAAAATTCGGGTGGCCTTATACAGCTTCCTTCACACGCAGATGGCCTTCCCGCACCGCGGATGATTCCTAAAACCAAAGGGCTATGGCATGATAACCGTGGGAAGCCGTTGCTAAGGGTGATCTGAAGCATGGCCCAAAGCAATACCGTTGAGCGTAACATCATACTCCAATGTGCTTCGCACGGCGAACACGTATGGCGAGACGGAATCAGCGTATGCACTTTTCCAAGATGGGACCCTGGTGTATACTCGATGAAATGTAGAATATGACCGAGACCAGTTGCACTGTCTCGTAGAAGCAAAGGCCTTCTAAGACAGAACTCTTGAGATGCCTGCTTGTGCAAAACGGGCAATGACACGTGCAGGTGGCCTTTGCCGATCAATGTATCTTAGGCAAACAGGTAGGACTTCTTTCTTCCCTATCATTTCCCTTCTTTTATCTTCATCCATTCAAATATTACCTTCAGCCCGGAATCCCCCCTTCCTTGAAAATTAGACATTTGCTTGTACATGAGCCATGCTGCTGGTGGGAACCAGCCATGGGAAGAAAACCTTAGACGGTGTTACCGCGCACTCAGACCACATTGATGTGAGCGAGCACTTCCCGCGGCAGACGTTCCAGCACAATACAACAGCAAGCTAGAAGCGAAAGCGCTTAAACGAGTGGAAACTGTAGGAGCCACAGTCGGCGAGGCTTGAGTATTTCCGTCCGGGTGACCATCTGCTGGTGGTACCGAGAGCAAGTGAGCACGGTTACGACACCAAGGAAGAAAAATAGAGATGTTCTTTGTACTATGAAAACTAACAATGGTAAGACTTTCAATTCTGAGTGAGGTATGTGTATGATGTCAAGATGGAGTTGCAGGGAGAACCAGGCCCGACGCCATCTGCATGCAACAGGATGATATCGATGAACGATCGCAGAAGGTAAGCCAAATGTATTTCGTATACCGCCAGGCCTAGTGCGTGGTCGTCTGGCTGGGGCTGCTTGATGCCACCCGCGAGCCTTGCTAACAACCGCTGGTGGCTGTGGACGGTCTACGGCAACGTTACATGGATCATGTCAGAGAAAAAGAAGAAGAAAAGGGACCAGACAAGGGAAAGGACGCTTGTTGGTTTTCCATGCACTGGCGGGCCTGCAACTAGGTGCTGTAGTAGGTCGCCAACACCCGCGCGCTGGTTGTCTGTTGTGGCTCGTTGACCGTGTCCTGGCTGGCGCTCTCTGGCTTGAGATGCGATATTACCGCGTGGAAGAGCGGCGACTCCCTGGTTGGTGAGCATGCGTCACTGTGCAGGCCGGGAGACCGATGACAGAAGCGGATCTAGATGTCGTCCAAAGGTAGTCCGGCAGTCGTGTGGCGTCTGAGTTTGACGACCGCATCCTCACGGTGACCGGCCACCGTCTCGGCACTATCTCCAACATCGACACATTTTCCTTTTGGCCATTGCACAGACAAGACCTGGCCGAGCGGCAGCAACAGCGGTATAATACCGCTCAGGACTTGCGGCCTGTTCCCTCGCTATACCCGAACTGACGACGCTATCGTGACTCTTTACGGCGGGCCTGATCTTTATTTGCTGCGACAAGAAGTCGGTCCAGCAGCAGATATGCGCCCTAACACGTTTGCGTTTGTCGAGTGCATGGTTGAGGGCTATATGCAGGGAAAGGCCTCAAAGCATTTGAAAGAAAACGGCCTCACGAGAGAGGTTTTTCATTTGGAGTAGGGTGTACGTGGCTAAGTTATTCGCGGAGAGTGTTACAATGCAGAAATTGGTTGTCCAGCTACCGAGCGACGGTTTGTCAAGTTGGATTTTGTAGGAGGTAGCAGAATACGACGTAAATTTCATTTCTTAGGTTCTCAATCACTTAGCTGACTACTCACTAACCAAGGCAGCTCAAGAACATCCTTAACACAGCCAAAGGCCGAGGCAGCTACTTTTATAGAGGTAACGAAGATGGGATTACAAATTGGCCAATGCCTTTTCCGGATTATACGTTTGGTTGCATCTGCATTGTTTACAAATGCTACTACCAAGCTATAACGAGAAATTAAAAGAAGAGGCAACGTGTAGCAAATGAGTCAAGCACGCCGTATAGTATGTTGTCAATTCCCGAATCTAAAAAAAAACGTCTCTCTTATACTTTCTAAGCTCTACGTTTTCTTAACTCTTAATCTAGAAGCCCTAGTCCTTGCCACCCGGTATATACCTGTTGGCTTCATCATCTTTGCCCCACGCTATTGCTTCCGCTTCTGATCGCTGCTCTCCCACGCTCTTACTTTATAGCCTTGAAATAGGACCCCGATCCAGCCGTCCTCGTCGGACATAACTCGGATAGAGTTGTTGTCATAGCTTTGCTGCTTCTCCCGCCGACTCTAAGAGTCTCGCGCTTTCGTCGGCCATTTGGAATCCTGGCGTCACTATCTTCGTTTTGAAAGGAACCCCCCCTGCGCCTGCCAACAGTTGATCTTGGCCAATCAGACCATTCGGCCAGCTCCGCCGTCAGCGTTGCTGCCACATCCTGATCACGATCTGTAAGGAGGGTGGAATATCTGACTAGAGGCACTCCATACATCATACAAGAAAAGCAAAGCTCCAGCATGACCTGCTCCGGTCCGTTTCTAGGCCCGGCCAGGCTGTCCTCTCTTGAGCTCGCTGCCAAATTGATGGCACTGCCGAGCTCGTTTGCCGTCGTTGGACAGCGTGGCAGGTCGATGTGAAGGCCCATTCGCAGGCCCCTGTTGAGGAAGAGACCGTTGGCGAGGGCGGTATAGGATGAGGGCCCCGTCGTCGCCGCGACCTGATGCTGGAGATGCGACTCCACGGCCACGGGGAAGCCATCGAGAAATAGTCGCAGAATGGAGCCGTGCAGGGTTCCCGTGGCACCAGCCAGAGCGACATGGGCGGACCCGATCGCTTGTGAGCACAAGAACACAGAGGCGGGTGTTTATACCCACTATGAGACTAATTCAGAGACAGCGTTTGCACACATCAAAACGGGCGCAAATGCGTCAGACAGCCCTGAGGTATCGGAACCGAGCGTCGGATCCGCTCCAGCTATACGCAGACGGCCAGGAACATTGTACAGCTCTACGGCCTAGCCTACCGTACGGCACAGCATCAAGCTCGTGGACGTGGAGAAAAAGGAGCGTCTGACTCCGCCAGCCAAGATGAGTAGACGACCCGCTTGCTCGGACCTTTTTACTCTCACCATAGAACGCCGGGAAGGCGCCTGCTGGACGGCCAGCGACGACAGCCTTCTCCGGGCAGTCTAGACCGAAGACGAGACAGCGGCCGCATCACGATGGTTATCCGGTCGGGCTCTCTGAAGGATACGAAGGCGACCGCGTTCTTGGGCAGAAATGAGAAGTGATGGCGGTGTGCTCCACTTGAGCGGTCTGCTGACGATGGCAAAGGAAAAAAAGAATGAGCAATGCGGCGGTGTGCAAGGATGGACACTGGTGGCTCCTACAATAGCTGTTGCATCCGCAGCCGGGCGTCTACATAGTAGGAGCGTAGCGCTGCCACGATGTGCAGCTTGTTCGCCCAGCAAGACGCGTCCCCACGAAACGGCAACGTTAATACCGCTCCCCCCGACGGCCCCGATCTACGATGCGCCCTGTACATAGTAGCAGATTAGAGCCGTCTGGTTTGGTCTGGTTTCGTGCTGCTTCGCCTGCTTCAGCACGCCCAGACACAACAGCTAATACGAGGAGCTCCGTGCTGGAGCAGTGGCCACTACGAAGAACGGAGCACGGAGCAGATGGATAATACGAAATGCGCGATTGCATGCAGGCAGAGGCGACGGCTGTGGCTGACCTTTGGCGCTTGGCCAGTCCCTCTGTGGAGAAGGAAACGTGTCGAAGAAACAGCGAGGCCGTCTGGCACGGCATCAGCCCATGTCCCCATGTGGCTGGTGGACAAATATGGAGCGTGCTTGCGACCGGCCGAGGCGGCTTGGTTCTGCTCCTCTTCTAGGACGAGGCAGCCTGAGCCGTGCGCCGTAATCAAACTATGACTGCATTCATAATAGCTCCACCGGTGCTATTCTCAGCCCTGGGCAGCTTCAACACAAGCCCGGTCCTGCACTATGCTGCATGCGTTCCTGCACGGGTTTCCTTGTGAGACCGTCAATGGCTTTGGGCTGGGCCGAGCTGGGCGGGCTGGGCGGCTGGGCCTTTCCCAAGCACAAGTGCTCGCGTAATGTGCCCGAGAGAGAGAGTAATCCTTACACGTCTGACATGCTCCGGAGAGGACAAGGCTTATGGTGGAGGATCACTCTGTACTCCGTAGCCCGTAGAGGATTGGCCGATAAGGCTACTTGGTAGAAAAAGACCCAATGCCCGGGGGGGGGGGGTGTTTAAGGTGGTGGTTCGGTTTGCCCGCCGGAGAGACGGTAAGGCCCAAGTGGTCAAAGAGTGAGGAGAGGGGTGGAAGACATGGGGGGACGATTGGGTGGGAGGAGGTCTTAGCTCGAGGAGAAGGGGTGGGCTCAGCCACGATGCCCAGTGTAAGAGGAATCTCGGTTTGGCAGGCCGTCAAGGTCTCGGCCAGTGGTTCAGTAGTAAGACAAGAAACGCCTAGCGCATGGCTGCCAAGAAGGAGGGGCGGTATATCGGGATTTGCGCCGCTGCGATGCCTCCGTGTGTGTCGGGGCAGTGATGATTCCGTGCTCGGGCGCAGGACATAGCTCATTTTAAATTGCATCTGGCAATACATACGGAGTACAGAATGGCAGAGGACAGCCAGACTTCTGCGTCTGTCCCGAGTATGGGGACAAAATATGGGGCACGGCCAGCGGATATTGGCGACGATTCTCCAGTCCTAATTCAGTTCGCCGGGAGGCGGAAACGAAGCGGGTTTTACGGCCCACTTGGCGACTGGATGGTATGAGAGGACAATCCACCCCGGTCGTCTGCCCGTACATAGTACTGGGCAGCGACAGAGCGAGACCAGGCTGCCGAGCGGCCGTCATTTTGTTGGGGCTCTGTTTCAAATTTGGCAATCTCGTTTCCGGCCGACTGGTGGGACGCACAGGTCACACCAGCCTTTCTGCACGTTCGTGCACTGTCTTTTTGTCCTGTTCGTATTTCAGGCCTAGACGTGCTAGCCAGCTCGGAGGGGGGGAGGACACGCTGGTGCTTCCTCTTTGAGAGTAGAGCCCTTTGCGGCCTTTACACGTAGTACTGGCGGGCACCCTTCTGCACGTCTGGAAGGCTCGAGCCAGAGCTGCATATCCGGCCGGTGAGCGACGGACAAGGGGAGATCAGGTGCATGGAAAAAGCAAGTCGAAGCGGAAAAAGAACAACCGGGCAAAGATGGGCAAAGGGGAGGGCCAGCAGAGCAGAGCAGAGCAGAGCAGAACAGAACAGAAAGACTGGAAAGACTGAAAGACTGAAAGGGCCACGGCGGCCAGAGTCACATGAGACGGGCAGGATGCTTGCGTCAGCCTCCGGCACTTGAACGGGGCTGAGGCGAACGGGCGAAAGAGGGCGAGCCCAGGCAGCGGGAAAAAGAGGGTGGACGGGTGGGCAAAGAGCAGCAGAGAGACAAGTCAGGATGTGCGG
The DNA here is from genome assembly GCA_001455505.1 of Leptographium lundbergii. Classification (NCBI taxonomy): domain Eukaryota; kingdom Fungi; phylum Ascomycota; class Sordariomycetes; order Ophiostomatales; family Ophiostomataceae; genus Leptographium; species Leptographium lundbergii. Next base: position 42,676 of record LDEF01000107.1, read on the forward strand.
CATATGTGCGAGACCGGGTGACCACCCTGGACGATCGATGTCTGCCCAAGGAAGAATGGAAGCTGGGCGACGGAAGCGTGGCACGACCGTGGCCTGTCTTCCGTCCGTCTTTCTTTTTTCCTTGTCGCTCTTGCACGGGTCCGCGATCTGGTTCGCTGGCTGGCTGCCCTCCCGGTCGCTTGTTTCTGCCGACCAATCAGGGCCCCTGTAGCTACTGCGGCCGCCGCAAGTCGCTCAAGTTGCTGCTGCAGTGCGCTGCAGTGCAATCGTGTACGAGTCGTCGCTCAACAATCGCCGCAGAACGGCTGTGCCGGGAACGACGGGCTGTCAGGACGAGGTGGAGACCGCCTTCTGAGCTGCCCAATGGCTGCTCTCGCTTCCTGGCCGGACGTGAGCTGTTGCGTTGTTTCGTCCACTCGCTGTCTCGCCGTGTCTTCCTCTCGTCTCTGCGTCTCTGCGTCTCTTTTTACCTCCGCTGCTGTCCTTTTTCGCCTTGTGCTGCTGCAAAATCACGTCCCGTCGTAAAGTGGCCTCTGCTTGTCTGCCGTCCCGATGCCGCCTGTAACTTATCTGCTGTTCTAGGTCCTCCTGGCGGGAAATAGCGCAATGCNNTCCCCTCTTCCCTCCCCCCCTTTCTCCCCGAATTCCTGCTGTTATTATTATTTATATTTATTTGTTTGCTACTCCGTATCGCGCCCTCTTCAATGGGCTCCGCCATACAAAAATCACCAAAAAATACCACTCCCTCCACCGGGGCCCCTCTCTCACTCCTCTGCTCGAAATACAAGACTCTCGTACTCCGTCCAGGCACTCCGTAGCGTAGGGCATACCTGCCTCGGTGGTCCTGCACGTCCTGGCTGCGCTGCCTGGGGCGTTCTCACCGCCAATGACCGCTAGGCTATGGGTCGCCGCTGCCCAACCCGCTAGCGCATGTTGCGTGTGGTTTTGCAAGGCTCGCTACATAGCATTCAGCCCGCTGCGCCAAAATGGCTAGCCAGGGCCCACCCTCGTCTGGCTCTCCCACGGCCAATCATCGTCCGCCTCGCAGTCAGCCACGCCGACCACAGCCTTACCTTATGCCGGTCGTTCTTGGGCCCCTAGACGGACAGAAACAGCAGGTGCCTGCCTGCCACACCCCTCTCCATTTTTAAAAAAATTCCCAGCCAGACACCACTCGCGCCTTCTTCCCTGCCTCCTTCTGTCCACTCCTTCCCTTCCCATCCTTTCCTCTGCCGTCGTCCTGCTGCTCTCTAATATCGCTGTTTTCCCTTTGCATCCCTCATCTTCTTCTTCTCCCCGTCCTTTGCTCTTTTTGTCTCTCTCTTCGTCCCGATCCCTCCTCGCTCACGCCCCCCCCGGTCGGCTTCTCGCATCGCCTGCATCGCCTGCTTTTCCCCCGGATCCTCGGGCCTCGCCGCCACACCTGCTGCCCCGTCCGCTCCCAACATCCGTCCACCGATTAATTTTTCCTCCGACAAGACAGCAAGATCGTCGAGATAGCTTCGAGATCCGGCCGCAATGGACCCTCCCAACAAGCGCCGCCGACTGGCGCCGAAACTCCCCGGCCCTGTTCCGCCTCCCCAGAACCACCAGCCCATACTTCCTGCCCGACCTACCCCTGAGCAGGTGAATAACCTCCCCGGAGACAGCCTTGTCCTACTCAATTGATGCTACCCATCAAACCTCCCCCCCTCCACCCCTTCTCTCTTTTGCCGCACACCATCTCCGATTATCGCGCGCATCCACCCGCCATCTCTAACCTTGCTCGCCGTCTGCTTCTAGGCCCCGTCGGCGAACCCTCCGAACCCGGCTGCTCACGACTCGCCCTCACCGACGCATCCCGAGAGACATGAGTTTGAGACGTTTGCAAAACACCTGCAGGATGCCGCCATGTACATCTACCGTCAAGGGCAGCGCCCCCCCTACGCGCATGTGTCGGCCCTCCTGCTGAAGTGGGACGACGATGTCACCGTTTCGGCCGATGTCTCCTCCATCGAGCGCGTCCTTCGCGACGGCTACAATTTCCACACTGAGCGCTGGGGCATTCCCGCTGTCGCCAACCCGTCCCCCAAGCTGAGCGCACGCATCGCCGAGTTTCTCAACCCGGCTGGTGCCGATCATCTGCTGATTATCTACTACGTCGGCCACGGCTTCGTCGGGCCCGACAACCAGCTGTACTGGGCCTGGTGAGCATTCCTTACCTTTCTTTCATGCATATCTTTCTCCCCTCTTTCACCACTACCACTCTCCCTTCCGTTCATTCTCTCCTTTTGCTACTCTGCTCGGAGCTTGCGCGTCCCGCTTCGCCACGCCGCAGTCAGCCAGCTGATTGCCGATGCGCTAACCAACACGAACTCTAGCAACGGGAGAGAAGACTCGCCTAAGCTCAGATGGGATGGCGTGCGCTATCTCTTTGACGATGCGCAGTCTGACATCCTGCTGCTGTTGGACAGCTGCGCCTCCAAGGATACACCAGTCGGCGGCAGCCATGGGGCCAAGCAAGTCATAGCCGCTTGCACTCCCGAAACCAGCCCCCGTGAACCTGGCGGCCGCACCTTCACGTCCTACCTGGCCGAGGCCCTGCACAACCTTTGCAACGGACGCGCCTTCAACGTGCAGCGGCTGTTCGACGAGATCCTGACCTGCCAGCATCACCAGGAGAAGCAGTACCCTTCCCGGCCCACCAACGGCTCGCAGACGCTTGCACATTCGCACTCTAGGGCGCAGCCTCCTATCCTCCTGACACTGTCGCCCGGCAAAGACCCGACGATCGATTTGGCACCAGTGCCCAGAAACCGCCCAAGCCACTCGCCCCCACACTCCTCGCCGCAGCACGGCGGCCACTCCGGGGGCAAGGCCCGCAACGGCTTATCTGTTCTCGATAGCGAGTCCCCAGTAATCAGCCCTGCCGCCGTGGCCGAACTCGTTTTCGACGAGCCCCGCGTGCTGGTCTGCACCACCTTTGTCGGCGAAGCCAGCCCCGACATGGCCAGCTTCAAGCAGTGGGTGGCCAGCACGCCATCCCTGACCTCGAGAGTGGCTGTTGAAGGCATGTTTCTTGGTCCTCCCACGGTGCTGCTGATATCCATACCGCAGTCGTTGTGGGGTATCATCGAGAGCCACAACATATGCTTCTCCCTGGGCTATATCAACTCTCGGAACCTGATCCACCTGTACGACGGGTTGATGAAAGCGGCCACCCTGCCGGCATTGGCATCTGCATCACATGCGCTGGCGCCTGCAGCTGCACCACATGCCGCCATGCATGCCTCCCCAGAGGACGTTGAAGACGGCCGGACCCTTCTTGCCGCCAGGCAGGCGGCTGTCAATAACAGCCATGCAGCCGGCCACATGGACGACCATCTGCATCCCGCCTACTACCAGCAACACCAGCAGGGGCCGCTTCCTGCCCCATCGCTACCATTGCCGCAACAGTCGCTCCCGCCCCTGCAGCATGGGCAGCACTTGCATCACCACCTGCCTCCGCCATCGTACCACGAGGGCGGTAGCCCGAACCGTTACCAGTCCAACGTCCAGAGGCAAGACGCTATTGCCCCTCAGCAGCACCACACCCTCAATCAGCAACAACATATTCAGCATCACCACCNNACAACAACAACAACGACACCATGCACAGTTTCCCGCGCCGCGAACGCCTCTGCCTCGCATTATCTCCAGGGCTGGCAGTCCCGTCCCTAAGGAGGAAAGTGAGGACTCTGCCGAGATGAAAGAGGCAGCAGAGGGGCTGAAGGCATTGAGCCACATCCGCCCGACGAACGGCGATTCTACGTCGCCGACGCTACCATCGATGACTAGCAGCCACCTCTCGAAGATTGCACAGGACGTGATCAAGTGCCGGGTAGATGCAGCAGAAGCGGATGATGCCGAAGCAGCCGCGGCCGGCGGAAGCCCGATGCCAAGCAGCAGCAAGAAGGCAAAAGCAAGAAAAGATTACCGGTTCAAAACGTCAAAATCACAGGACGGCCAGGCTACCTCACGGCCCCGCGCCCAGTCTGAGAGATCGGCACAGCCGCTGGTACCGCTGCAGCCTCAGGGCGGCCTGCAGAGCGATTCTCAGTGCAAGTTCTGCGACCACGAACCGTTTAAGGACGCGTCGTCTCTTCGGAAGCATGTCGCTGCCGCACACACGCGGCCGTTTCCCTGTGCCTTTGCATTTGCCGGTTGCACGAGCACGTTTGGGTCCAAGAACGAATGGAAGCGTCATATTGCGTCACAGCACCTTTGCCTACAATACTACCGCTGCTCCGGTTGCTCGCAGAGTGCTGCCGATGGCAAGGGGAACGAGTTTAACCGCAAAGACCTTTTCACGCAGCACCTGCGTCGCATGCACGCGCCGGTCTACATTCGAAAGGCGGTGCAGAAGAAGGACGGCAAGGTGGAATCAGAGTGGGAAGACTACGTCAGGGAAATGCAAAAGACATGCTGCATTGTTCGGCGCCGGCCACCACAGCGGGCAGCCTGTCCGAAGCCAGGCTGTGTTCGGCCGTTTGAGGGTCGCAACGCGTGGGACGACTGGACTGAACATGTCGGTCGGCACATGGAGAATGGCGAGGGCGAGCTGCTCGGCGTAGACGACCTCTTGATTGCATGGTCCCTGGAGGAGGGAATCATCACACGAACAGAAATCGGTGGCTACCGGTTGTCCAATCCGATGGGCAACGTGGGTAACAACGGCGGCCTGATCGGCAGCAGACGCAGCTCACAGAGCGTCAGCGATGGAACTAAGAGCGCGAATCTCTCGGGTCTGTCGGCAGCGTCGTTCCCTTTGGATGCAGACCAGTCTCACGCAAACCGACGGGACGAAAAGCTGGTGATGCCGCCAACGCCCCCACCGACGACAAACCGGCAGCTGAACGAGGAGCAGGAGCACAAGCCCGAACTAGAGCCGGCGAAGAAAGGGGCACAAGAATGCGACAGCGCCAAGGACAGTGTTGGCCGGACAGAGGAGCGGGAGATGGAAATGGTCGAGACACAGCAGGAAACACAAAATGGAAGACAGGATGAAAAGCAGAGCGAGGACGTCGTGTCAGCCAACGGAGAACTGGACACATTTGTGGCTGAACAGGACCCAGAAAAGCTAAAGTCGGCGACAGCGGTGGAGGAGACAAGCCTACTCACATCGATCACAGTAGCTTCGATTAATGCTGCTGCGGCTCTGCAAAAAGAGAAGATGGCTAGCAGTGCGATGGAAGTGGACGGGTAAAAGGCGTCACAGAAGAAAAAGCTTGCCTTGGGCAGGGATCCCGTTGGCGAATGTTTCTGTCTTTTTGGGGAGGAGGGTATTAGTAATGCTGATTGCATCTTTCATGACCGTTACGGATTTCTTCAAGGCGGCAAACTCGGAACATTCTTGTATGCATTTTGGGGGTTCCATTAAACGTTGGATTTGGCTCTCACGAGCAGCTCTTCAAAAGTTATTGCGATAAGCATTACGTTACCGATAGTAGTTCGATTCTGTACGATAAATTACCATGTATATGGACTATGTTTATGGAAGCGCAAATGCCAGTCACAGCTTGCTGCCGGTGCCATCTCCAGTGCCATGGCCATCTCCTGGCAGGCGAACGAGGATGCGTTCGAGACCGTTGCGCAGAGTAGGATGCATGCCGGTCTTGGGATTGGGTCTGTCGGTGTCGGCATCGACAAAGACCTGGACGAAGACGCCGACGGCACGGACGTCGGGGCTGCCCCGGGCGAAGAGGGCAACCTCGTAGTGGACGCTGGAGCGGCCAAGACGGATGGCGCGCAAGCCGAGCTCGGCGACCTGAGGAAAGGCGACGGAGGCGAAGAAGTCGGTGTGGGAGTGGACGGCCATGCCGTACTGGGGCTCACGGCGGTCGGGATGGAAGTCGCAGTGGTCGATGAGGTAGGCGTTGATGATGGAGTCGAAGAGCATGTTGTAGATGCTGTTGTTCATGTGGGCGTACATGTCGTTGTCGGTCCTGCGAGCGGTCAGAGGATGAAGCTCTTCGTTCTTCTGGCAAAGGGGCGAGTTGCCGAGGCACCACTTACCATCGCGTGCGGTACTCGAGCTGGAACGGGTAGTCCTCCCGCCGGCGGGTCTTGAGCACGTCGTTTGGGGCCATTCCTCGGACAGCCGTGCTGTCTTGATGGCGATGTTCTGTCGTGAGATGAGAATGTTGGACAGAGGAGAGAGCAGATGGCACGTGTTTTGGTGACTGTAGGGAGTACGGCGTGCCTGCTCCTTCCCCCACAGTGACGAGGCCGACGGCTAGCGTCCGACAGGCCTGTCGAGGCTACCTTTTGCGGGGATTGGCCGGGCTGACAGGCGCAAGGAGATTCTGCCGTGGCTAGGAGCTCACCGCCTAATTATTTATTTGCCCGGCAAGAGAAGTCGAGCGGGCAGAAAAAGAGGCCGGGAAAAAACGAGTGAAAAGACGGAGACAGTTGCGGAATCTCTCGTTCGCCGTTGTCGTGGAGAATTGTCGTGGCGTTTGTGAAAGCAGCACAGGACGGCAGTGCAGCAGCAGTCTGCAGACGGGACGATTGGGACTTAGTGCGAGCACTGCAGCAGGGATTCTTCGTCTGTGAGGGGTCAGAGTCAGACGGAGTCGAAAGTGGCATTGCGCCTGATCCGGGTGTGCGTGCCTCGGCCGTCTGGCGGGCGCAAGGTGGGAGGGACACTGGCGTGCTTGCACGCAAGAGGAGCGGCAGCAGCAGCGATGAGCGAGACGACATCTGTGGCTGTCGATACGACGGTCATGGCCACGACGCCAACTGTGGCGGGCCCAAGCGACAGGACGGCCGAGGCCAAGGCCAAGGCGATCAAGAAGGAGCCTGGCGACGACGCGGCGACGGCGGCGCACTCGGAGGCCGTCTCCGGATCGGGTCCCGGAGCTGGTCCTGGAGCTGGTCCTGGGCCGGACTCGTCGCCACCGGTCCGGTGCTACGTCGAGGACGGGCTCCGGCGGGTGGAGCCGTACTACTACACGTACAACACGTGGGTCAAGGAGCGGTGGCGCGGGCGGGAGGTGCTGGCGGTGTTTGAGAGCGAGTTCCGCGACCGGCCGCTGGCCTACTACCGGGCAGCGCTCGAGGCCGGCACGGTGACGGTGAACGAGCAGACGATCCGGCCGGATCACGTGCTGCAGAACGGGGAGCGGATCTCGCACCGGACGCACCGCCACGAGCCGCCGGTGACGGCGGAGGCGATTGTGGTGATCCACGAGGACGCCGACATGGTGGTGATCAACAAGCCGGCCGGCGTGCCGGTGCATCCGGCCGGCCGCTACCAGTACAACACGGTGGTGGAGATGCTCAAGGCGGCGCGGCCGGCCGGGTTTATGCCGTATCCGTGCAACCGGCTCGACCGGCTGACGAGCGGCATCATGTTCCTGGCCAAGTCGGCCGCCGCGGCCAAGCGGCTCAGCCTGCAGATCCAGGCGCGCGCCGTGCGCAAGGAGTACCTCGCCCGCGTCGTCGGCCGGTTTCCCGACGGCGAGCAGGTGTGCGACCAGCCGATCCTGCAGATCTCGCCCAAGCTGGGGCTTAACCGCGTGCGGGCCAACGGCCGGTCCGCCCGGACCGTCTTCCAGCGGCTGGCATACTACGAGGGGGGGACTGCTCGTGATGCGGGCGATGCTGCGGCCGGAAGATCGACGCCCCCCGGCTACTCCATCGTCCGCTGCCTCCCCGTCACCGGGCGGACGCACCAGATCCGCGTGCACCTGCAGTACCTCGGGCACCCGATCGAGAACGACCCGATCTACGCGAACCAGCGGGTCTGGGGCTTCGAGCTCGGCGCCGGCGACGCGGACGCGTCCCGCAACACGGACGAGGACGTCATCAGCCGGCTCGCGCGCATGGGCAAGGAGGACGTCGCCGACGCGGTCGCCTACTACGACGACATGGTGGACGAATACCACAAGCGGCGCGCCGAGAAGATGTCGGGCCAGGTCTGCCCCGAGTGCGCCACGCCGCTCTACACCGACCCCGGCGCCCACGAGCTGTCGCTCTGGCTGCACAGCCTGCGCTACCAGGCCGCCGACGGGGCCTGGAGCTACGTCAGCCCGCTGCCGGCCTGGGCAAGGCCGCCGGCCGGCTCGTGTGGGCCCACCGAGGTCGGCGCCCTCGACGCCCTCATCGGCGCGTCCGAGGCCCGCGGCGCCATCCGGGGCGAGGACGCCGGCCCGACTCCGGCCATGCTCGAGGCCCTCGTGGCCAAGAGCAAGCCGCTCAGGACCAAGACGGTCAAGAAGCGGGCCGCCAAAGTGGCCGCGGCGGCTGCTGCTGCTGCGTTGGCAGAGGTAGAGGCAGAGGAGACAGAGGAGGCGGAGGCAAAGACTACAACTGCAGAGACAACAGAGCCAACTACAAACACAGCAGAGCCAACTACAGAGACAACAGAGCCAACCACAGACACACCACAGCCAACACCAAAAGAAACATAGACGGTACAAAGCAATGCATGTTGTATAACTCCTGAACTGCAAATACAACCGTGGAACGTGAAAGCTGCCCGTAGGACAATGTGAATAGATACTCCTCGTCGCCTCATTCTTCGTCGTCGCGCGCCGGCGGTGGACCACACGGCTGCACCATGTTCTGCAACACACCGTCAGCCTCCACAGGACCGCAATCAGGGCAGCAGCCACACATACCTTGAGCAGCTTCAGCCGCGTCTTCGTTGCCGGCTCGTTCTGTGCCAGCGATAGAAACGACAGCATCGGCTGGTGGCCCACCATGCTGGAGTACGTGTCGCGCATAATGTTCGACTTCCACTCCCAGCTGGTCGTGTCTGGATGGCCGGTTCCAATGTACTTTTGCTGAAGCCGCTCCAGTTCCTGCTGCGCTCGAAGCTTGTCCGCCTAGACACGTCCACTGTCAGCATCAAGATTCCACGGCAGCAGATGGGTTGGGATGGCGCATGCATCCTACCATTGTCTCGTGTATGGACGTATACGCGTCGAGGAGGATGGTGAGTGAAGCAGAAAAGTTGGCCCGCGCGAAATGTAATGACCAGCGCTACTCTGTAATTGGCTGGCTGATAGCTGTTCTGCGTATGTGCATATTGGCAAGATAGCGCTCTAGGCGGTGGCGATCTTTTTGCCAAATGACCCGACTCTTTCGCACTTCTTGGACCTCTCGACAAGCCGGAAACACAACCGCTGCGACAGCCTGCGCCGGTCCCTCTGCCCTGTCCGACTCCCGACCAGAACGCGCGACGCTTCCCAATGGGATGCACACACCTCTGCCGCCGGTAGAGAACCTGCAGAAGCCGGCCGCAGAGCGATTGGGGACCTGAACCGGTGGCAAACAAGACACAGAACACCACCCGATCCGACGTCCGTTTCGGGTCAGCTGGAAAGCCCGGCGCTCAGCCATCAGACCGGCACGCAGCCTCCTTCCGCAGTGCCGACGACACGGCGACACCGAGCACCATGGCCGACGGCCGAGAAGAGGACCTGCTGGACCTGCTGCAGGCGATGCAGGCGCAGCAGACGGCCCTGGCGACCGACACGAGGCAGCTGCTGGAGCGGTGCCGAGCCGAGCATGGCAGCCGACAGGCAGACGTGGACGTGGATGTCGACGCCGAGGATGTCGCCATGGGCGGCATGGATGACGCCGAGGGCAGCAGCACAGACAACAGAGCACAGCCCGAGGCCGAGAAACAGAACCAGCCACAGGCACAACCGCAACCACAGCCGTTTCTCTGCCGCGGCTGCTACGACGTCCTGCTGACGCGCGTGCACGACGCCTATGCCGCGCCCGCCCGCCCGCAGTGGTACGCCGCCGACGGGGACGCCTTTGCGGCCGAGCTGGGCCGCCGCCTCGACGACGTCCGCCGCCTGCGCGACGGCGCCACCCTGGCACGCGTCGAGGCCTGGATCGACGGCCGCCGCCGCGCCTGGCTGCGAGGCCGCCTGCGAGACGCCGTCGGCATCCGGGCCCTCGGCGAGGCTCTCGATGGCAGCAGCAGCAGCAGCACGAAAACCCGGCTGCAGGCACAGCTAACCAACCCGACCGCCGACCTCGGCCAGGTGCTGCGCGACCTCCTGGGAGACGGCCGCACACCAGACGTCGCCGACCCCGACGCTCTGCTCGGAGGCCCGAGGAGAGAGGCCGAGACGGCCGTCGGGAAGCTCAAGCTCGCCGCCGCCGCCGCGTCCCCGACGGCCGCCCGCGCCGCCCTCCAGCGCGACCTCGTCTTTGCGCCCGGCACCGCGCCGTCCGGCCCCGCCGCCCAGGCCCTCGAGCGCGCCCTCCTCGATGGCACCGTCGGCCTCGAGCAGGGCCTCCGCGAAGCCGTCCGCACCGCCGGCGCCGCCACCGCCAGCGGCACCGCATCCGCCACTGCCGCCGTCGCCGCCAAGATCGAAAAGCACCGCAAGCGCCTCGCCGAGATGCGCCGCGCAAAGGCCGCCCACGAGGCCCAGAAGATGAAGCGGCTCCGCCCCCCCGAGATGCCCTACTTCCTCGAGGGCGACAGCCCCTGCGCCACCTGCGGCCGCACCACCAACCCGCACCAGAGCCCGTTCTGCATCGTCTGCTTCCTCGAGGTCGATTACTGCCTGCGCGAGAACCACGCCGTCTGGTGCTCGCCCTCGTGCATGGCAAAGACTTATGTCCGTCCTGACCCATATCTTGATCCTCATTTTGCTTATGTAATTGCTTAT
>LDEF01000108.1:0-18961 GCA_001455505.1 Leptographium lundbergii
ATCATCATCATCATCATCATCCGCGGTAGCCGTGGTGCCCAAGACAGCGCTTACCGTCGAATCCGGGGATCAGTTGGAGCTACGCAGAGATCGAATCAGGTTTCCATTAAACCAAATTCTAGCACCTTCGAGACGGCCGTAGCCAATGAATCACAGCTAGGGGAGCCTGATAGTAAAGTGGTTGTAGTACATTCAACCTCATCATTTCTAGGTGAAACGAGTCCATCAATGTCAATAAAGCGATGCAATTCTTACCATTGTGGCAAGCAGGGTTGTATGGCTAAACTTTTACGTGAGCAACTGGCTGTCTCAGTTGGCTGAGAACTATTGATCACAGGCCTTCAAGTCTATGTCGTGCTACGCACAAAACAGAGTGCCTTTCACATGTAGTCACAGAGAATAAATAGAAGTCATAATGAAAATAGCAGAAATGCACTCGTCAATGCTGTATTCACCAACAGAGCTAGCTAATCCGTTCGTCCTCCAAGTAGACAGCAACCGGGCCTTTAGCAGTAATGACAAAGGTTGCCGCTGCAGGTAGCACAATTGACGGCTGGACTTCGTATCCGTGATCCTCACTGGGCAGTCCCATTTGATAAAGGCATCGCTGCATGTGATCGATCTGCGTAGGAGCTAATATCAGGCCGTGGTTGTGGCCGAAAATAATATAGGACCTCGCACCGTTTAGTCGACCTCTATAGGAATCATAGAGGCTTTCAACCTCTGACATCACCCGGTCGACATTGGCTATTGTGTTATATGAATCTGGCCATGACGTTGGCGATACGGCGATGATCTGAGCCACGATGCAAGCATTTGCCGAAACGATCGCCACAACCGAGTTCCTCCCCTCAATATGTACACCGACTGCATTCATAAAGGCGAAGTCGACATACACTGCTTCGTCGGGGCTGACTAGAGTTGGGTCTTCGGTGTTCACAAGGGAGCGAAGCAACCCGATAGGAATGTGGTTGGATGTCATGGTTGCGGTGGTAAAATGTAAAAGTTTGGGGATGTTTGGAGATAAGCTGGAATTGTAAGGTGTGGTTGAAAACGTCGATGCCTACTGGGGAGTTGAAAATTTCGACGACTCTGCTTCCCTTTTATACTCCGAGAAGCCGACATTTGAATGGACTTCCCCTCACAAGAATGGTTGTGACTACATTCTCCATGTGACGACCTCACGATCCAGTGTACAACCCAGAAGTGTTTCTGTTGGCCTATCAATGGAATCTCCCCCTGGTACGAAATCATTATGCCTATGCTTGTTTCGTCACTGCCTTGGGAGACAGCGAGGTGCAGATCAGGACATAGCACGGTTACGCAACTCAAAGGCCAAACTACCCACGACAAATTCTCGCGCAGGAGGCCAGCTGATGACTGACAGTATCCGAGCGGACTGAGACATTTAAAACTATATAGGACATGGACTAATAAGATTCTGTATGAATTTTTGGGATTGTAACTCATAATCCAGCCCAGTTCCATGTGTCTTCGGTTGTAAATACCGTTAGATATATTACTAGAAACAGCAACATGCCAATCAATATTGCTAGGATAGTTGGTAGCCCAAAATGTCTTAAACAGAATCGACACGCTTCTAGCATCTAGGCGTGCCTAACGGTTCGGTTACTATACAGCGCAGGTCGGAATCCAATTGATGCTCAGAGGATGCGGCTGCAGATCTCTCCATGGCCCGACGATCAACCTAATTGCTGGGTTTCTTGAGATTGTAAAGACTACGATCCGCCCAGAAACGGGACAGGGCGATGCCCGCTCACGATCATATCATGGTGGCCAAAGTCATACGCCCAAGTGGGAGATAGACACAGCCCACAATGACAATGACCAGGAAGCGTAAAAGGCCAGAAGGCCTGCCAAATACCCCCCTTTATAGCTTTATCTATATACTTACAACTCGTGCTTGTACGCTCATGCAGCTTGCCACCAAAATTATGTAACTTTCAACGGCTCCTTTATTTAGAGACAAAAGCTGAGCATTGTCAATGCAAAAGTACATACTTTGACGCGTCCATTCCAGCAGAGCACATTCCATCAGACGCGCAAATAATTTGCCGTTGTGGTGCTATGTCAAACAGTGCCACAGCAACACAACAACCCCACCGAGTGCTGAATCCGGCAAGCTATCTTATTGCGACAGACTAGACATTGACGTGGTCTCAAATATGGTCTTATGACGAGCGGTAAGCTAAATATTGACATCCCGTCCTTTCCCGTGTTTCACGGCCTCATCTTCCCTCCAAAGACGAGTTCTGGGCTCTACGAGTAGGTGTCTGGAGTGGCCGGGTACACATCGGTGCCGTAGGTCGCGTTCAGCGATACGGAACCCACAACGTCGCCGGACTCGAGACGGATCCAGGTGTCGACAGCAGGCCGGACGTAACTACGGGCAGCAAAACGAAGGGCTGCCTCGCTGACGCGGACCTGGCGAGAACCACGGGTCCAGCTGCCGTAGCCACCATAGCCAGAGTGCTGGCCGAAGCAGAGGTCGAGGCCGTTGCCGTGGAAGTTCATTGTGGGCAGCGTCTTATCCCAGCGGTAGCACCAGGTGTCGCCGTGGTCGTGGCCAGAGAAGAGGGCGATGAGACCGGCATGATCGACGAACTTTCCCTCGGCATCCTTTCCAGCCAGGGCGGCTTCTGCGAGGGCCTGCATAAAGGGCACGTCCTGTCCGCCGTAGGAGCAGCTGGAGCTGTCGTGGGCCCCGTCGATGCACCAGTTCTGGCCCTGGGGCGAGAGCGGGTAGTCGTGGTTGATGCCGGGCTGCCGGTGGGGGTCGACGCCGAAGCCGGCCTGGGTCTGCAGCAGGTAGCTGGCGCGCGTGGGGATGTGGACGAAGCCGAGCGAGGGCAGGATGAGCTCGGCGGCATTGTTGTCGATGCTGCCGCGCGAGTGCCTTTCGGGCCGGCCGTACTTGGCCAGCAGGGCCGCCTGGGTGAAGCGGAACCAGTTGACGACGCTCTGGTCGACCCAGCCCGGCTGGGGAACCTTGTTGCCGAGGAGGTCCCGCTGCTGGAAGTAGCAGCCGCTGCGCGAGTCGAAGAACCAGAGCAGCATCGCCGGCACGCAGCGGTCGGCCACCTCGTCGGCCGTCAGGGTGGCGTCCTCGGCCGCCTCGCAGTCAGAGCCGTAGACGGGCAAATAATAATTGGACGTGCCGGCGCTGGCGTCGGCCACCATGCTGGCGGTGCGCGAGTTCGGCCACAGGCGCTCCCGGGCGTAGATCAGTGCGGTCGAGATGTTCACGTCGTTGTCGTGGTTGCCGTACGTCGATGCCCATGTGAGGTTGCGCTGCAGCAGTGGCGCCACGATCTCGTCCACGTACAGCGTGCTGTTGGCCAGAAAGGTGTTTTCGCCCGTGATCAGATCGCCGTTGAGCACGACGAGATCCGGCTCCTCGTTGTCCAAGACCGAATTGATCACCGCCACCGATTTGAAATCCTGTTTAGGGCCCCATACGTCCCAGGCGTCTGCTGGTCAGCACGCTGCTTCGCACTGGTCCCGGCTTCCAATGTCTCACGTACTCTCGCCAAAGTGCAGATCTTCAAAGATGGACAGCTGGAACGTGCCGTCGTCGTTGAACCGCAGTGGTGCTGTTAGGGCCGAGTGATGCCCCAGTGCGTTGCTGCTGCTGCCGCTGTGGAAATAGGGCACATTTGGGGCGACTGGCTTGGCCACAGATATGCTGGAAACCAGCGTGGCTGTAAGAAGAACAGAGTGCATCTGGCGTGGTGCTGGTGTGGTGGGAGGCCAATGGAGATGTGATCCCTGCAAAAGTGGTCGATCACTAACTATTTTGTGGAAAGAGAGCAGCACAAGGTACATATGTACTTTCGGTCAATTGTTCCCATTCTTTCGATGCCCGGAGTACGCGGCCGTAAATACGCAAACTGCAAGATGTCGGGAGGCGGCTGAGGAAAGTCCGGAAGCAACATCATCCTTCCTATATGCACTGTCTCTTTTTTGTTGGAAAACGTGGTCTGGACTGCGGGCTGTTACTGGCGTTGATTGGCTCCGACTTAAGTCTGAAATGCCATCAATGGCGGGGTCCATTGGCACATGTTGACCCTTTTCGGCTGCTCACTAATTTGCACGTGGGATATTGATGGATGGTGTCTTTTGTGTCAGAGTCTGAACTTGCTCTGATGAGTGGTTTGCTGGCGAAGCAGACTTATGTACCGCATTACGTCACCAGACACTCTGAATACAGTGCTTCCATACCGCTCGAAGCCCCATTGGCCTGCTGGAGCGAATTGATAACGCCGCTATTTCGATGCTTAATCATACATTCAAAATGGCAGCCTCTCCTAATTACGTTACTATGTACGGAGTTATCCGTAAGCAACTGTTTTAATGACCATTGCTCCATTGCAGGATTGGGTCGAAGAAGAGGGCAAATGGTACGGACCTGCAAGAATACATCACATGCCACTCACTTCTGCTGAGTAGGACCAACGGCCCCTCGATTTTCTCCGTAGAGTCCTTTCTTTTCGTCTGCCCCCACGCTTCCATGCCTGGCCTTCATGTTTTCAGCCCGACTCTAGCATACCGCGTGCTCTGTAGAATTAAATCATGTCGTTTCGAGGGGGCACATGACCAAACAGGGGTCCGATTCGGGACCAACTGCATCGCGGGAGCGGCAGCCATTGCGGCAGCCTACGTACGGTATGCAGCTGCGGGCATGTGCGGAAGAGCTAGGCCACGTACGTGTGCTCCGTCTACATCCTCGCACGAGTTTTTCTTCTTTCGACACGTCCGCAGAAGCCAGTCGTGTTGCAGGCGCAGGAACAGGCGCCAAATCACGGCAGCACAGGCAATGGGCGGGTGACTAAGCCGAATCTGGCCACGGCGCTAAGACTGTAGAAGAAGAAGCTGCCAGTAATGTAATAATAATTGCAAACTCCGTAAATGAGCACAAAAACCGCACCATGAGGATATCTGCGCTGTACTTGTCAGTACGACAGGAGACACAGGACAAATCAGACAGGACGCGGCCTTTCAACACATTCGGGCGAACGGCCACGGCGAACCGCTTGCAAGATCTTGTGGCAAATCGAGCTCTCCCCGACAAGAATCTCTCCGCGTCATTGTGGGGTCGAGACCGAGACAGTCGAACTCCGGCGAGCTCCAGCTTAATTCCAGTTACTCCGGGGCGCCAGAAGAGCCGAGGCCGGCCGTTATCTGTCGTTTCGCCCGACCCGCTACAGCATGCCGTGGATGCCGCTTCGTCATCGTCCTCTGTCTGCGCCGACTGCGAGCCTCTCCTGAGCTGCTGGCCCTCTCTCGTGTTTGCGCGATCGACCAGAACAGCTCGGAAACGCCCTTGTTCGCTCCCCGCTTCGCCACGCCCTTGCCTCATCCTCGCCCGGAGCTGAGTGCCTGCAATGCCCGACCACGAGGACGTGGCTGTGACGGCAGCCCCAGCCGGCGCCATCAGGCCGTGGGAGCACGAGACCGTGCCAGAGGACGACGCAGACGACGGCGGTGCGCTGCTGTCGCCGGCCGTCCGGCTGACCAACGGCACGCGACACTCGGACACGGAGCCGGAAGCACACGCGGAAGCACAGCCAGACGGCACGGCTGCATCGGCTGCCGCCGCCGGCCAGCGTCCGCGCATGACCACGTCGACCAAGGAGATCGACAGCACCATTGCGCGGCCGGGATCGGTGCGCATCAACGTCCAGGGAGCCTTCATCGTCGAGGAAGAGGGCCGGGCGCGATCCACGTCGCCGGCCGAGTCGTCCAAGGACGCGCGGGCTCGCTCGCCGTCGGAGCACACGACCTTTGATATCCGGCTGCCCAACCACCATGCCGTCGTGTCGCACATTGCCGTGGACGTAAGTGCAGAGCAGTGGTGCAGCAAGACCAAGGAAGCTGACAAGGCAGATTGGCGGAACCCTGGCCAAGGTGGTGTACTTTTCCCGCGAGGTCCAGTCCGAGCCGGGCGGCCGGCTCAACTTTATCAGCTTCGAGACGGACCAGATCGACGACTGCATCTCCTTCCTGGTCGACCTCAAGAAGCGCCACATTGCGACCAACGGATCGGGTCTGGGCGAGCTCTGCGTCATGGCCACCGGCGGCGGTGCCTACAAGTACTACGACCTGGTCAAGGCCCGCATGGGCACCGACGTGCACAGCGAGGACGAGATGGAGTGCCTGATCATGGGTGGGTGCATGTCTGTGCCCCTGTTCGTCCCGCTCGCTTGCTGATGGTGTAGGCCTCGACTTCTTCATCACCGAAATTCCTCGCGAGGTCTTTACCTATTCTGAGACCGACCCAATGCACTTTGCCACGCCGACCGATGACATCTACCCCTACATGCTGGTAAACATCGGCTCGGGTGTGTCGATGCTCAAGGTGTCGGGCCCGCACAAGTACGAGCGCGTGGGCGGCACCTCGCTCGGCGGCGGCACGCTCTGGGGGCTGCTCTCGCTCCTGACCGGCGCCCGCTCCTTTGACGAGATGCTCGACATGGCCTCGCAGGGTGACAACTCGCGCGTCGACATGCTCGTCGGCGACATTTACGGCACCGACTACGGCAAGATTGGCCTCAAGGCCACCGCCATTGCGAGCTCCTTTGGCAAGGTCTTTCGCATGAAGCACGAGGCCGAGTCGGCCGCCGAGGACGGACTCGGTTGCGGTGAGGGCACGCTGCCACCCCCCGACGGCCACGGTGCCAGTGCTGGCGATGGTCCTGCCGCGTCGGCCCGCAACATCCCTTTCTCCCCGGCAGACATCAGCCGGTCGCTGCTGTACGCCATCAGCAATAACATTGGCCAGATTGCCTACCTGCAGTCGCAGATACACCAGCTGTCCAACATCTACTTTGGCGGCTCGTTCATCCGGGGCCATCCCCAGACGATGAACACGCTGAGCTACGCCATCAAGTTCTGGAGCAAGGGCGCCAGCCAGGCGTATTTCCTGCGGCACGAGGGCTACCTCGGCGCCGTGGGCGCGTTCCTCAAGCGCCAGCCGCGCAACTGGGGTCGCCGGGGCAGCTTTGAGGGCCTGGAGATGCGCGTGGCCGAGCGGCTGGCCGACTAAGGGCAGAGGAGGCGTGGCTGAGCGGCTGGCTGACTAAGGGCAGAGGAAGCGTGGCTGCAGCGCCTGCAGCGGCTGCAGGCGATTCAGACGGGAGCAACAGCACAAGAGCTGGGACAAATTGGCCATGCCGGAAGAACAAGCAATGTAGGATACAGCACTTTGATTGGCAGCCGCCATTTTGGTGTGCATGTTTCTTAGCGGTATCGGGAGGCTTCAGCTGCCGCTGTCGTAATACTATTCTGCAAAGAGAATACGTGCCGATACCTGTCTTGGCCAAACTGCGCTGCGAAAAGATACCGTTGTGATTGCCTGCCCTACGAACAGGATTTAGTGATTCGGTGACAGGACCCCGCCGGACTAGAGTGCTAGGGCGGCCTAGAGATGGGGCTTGCCGGGCTAGGCGAGCTCACAGGCCAGTATACGACCGACTGATGCACTGCAGCAGCACTGAGGCGACTGCTGCGCGCACGGCAGACGAGGTGCGTGAACTGGCATGACCGACTGCCAGGCTGATAGCTTTTGCGCAAATCTCGTCTTGCGCCTTCCGACATACGAGGCATATTATGGAGTAACTGAGCATAACACAGATCCGGCTCCAAAGTGGGTCGGGCAGCCCATAAACGAAAACAAAAAGCGGGGCGCACTATTGTCCCGTTACCCTCGCCAGCCTCTGGCGATTCGTCTTCTGCTCTGCATTTCTCCCAGACATTGCAATCACGCCTACGCCGGTTCTGACGGACTCCGGACTCCGTATCTCCCGTCCCTACCCGATCACAGCTCTCTCTCGCTCTCTGGCCCCGTCTGTCCCCGATCTGGCCGCCCACCGCATCGGTACTGCTCCCTCTCGCTCCCGAGAAAACACGACTGCTTCGCCCGACGGAAAGGCTGACGATCAGCAATTTCTCCGCCACCAGCAGCCTGTCTACCAGACACGACGACTGCCGAGTGGCAGACCCTACGCGGCTGGTCGCCATGGCTACCTCTTCGATGGCCCTGTCGCGCGCCGGGCTCATCGACCCTACCAAGCCAGCCACCTACCCGGTCATTCTGGGCGAAGACATTCGCAGCAGCGGCAGCCCGTCCCAGCAGCTGTTCACCGGCATACGATGTGCGCTGAGGCCTGCACTCTGCAAGATCCTCTGCACTGTCTTTGTCCTGTCGCTAACCGAAACGTGCCAGACAACTTCAAGGCGAAGCAGCTGACCGACAAATCCACGCAGCACACCTCTACCCTCACGAACCGAAACAATGACGACGACACCCTG
Source organism: Leptographium lundbergii (assembly GCA_001455505.1). NCBI lineage: Eukaryota > Fungi > Ascomycota > Sordariomycetes > Ophiostomatales > Ophiostomataceae > Leptographium > Leptographium lundbergii. The sequence continues at coordinate 8,332 of LDEF01000108.1, forward strand.
TTCGAAATCACCTTCCGGGACAACAGCGGCGGCCGCTACGTCTACGCCGGAACCCGCGTATCCAAGGGCTCCAAATACGTCCTCGTGTTTGACCACAAGCGCCGCGTCTTCATCCTCCACCGCCTCGACTCCCTCTTTGTCATGAACATGACCGACACGCCGACCAACCACGATTCCGACGCCCTGAAGAAGAAATNNCCCGCCGACTACGGCAGCACCGTGGGAACGGTGCCGGCTCTACGCAGCCCCTGCGACGGCCGCCCTTTAAGAAGAGTGGCAGCGGGGGCGGTGGAGCTCTGCGGCCGATGCAGAAGCCTGTATCCCGGCCGCCACCACGGCCGGCATCTGTTCTGCGAAATTCACACGACGTCGTCAAGAAGAGCACGGCGAGCAGTACCACGAGTAGCACCAGCAACAAGAGCAGGTCGTCACTGCTAGAGCCGCCAGACCTCAGCCGCGAGACCAAGGCTTCCAAGGACGTGCGACTAAAGCGGGAGGACATTGTGGCAAAGGAGGCACAGGACAACCGTGACGCGCGAGACAAGGCCGCACGAGAGGCCGCTCTACGAAAACAAAAAGCAGCCGCCCTAGCCGCTCGGCCACGAGAAGGCAGCAAGCTGTCGCACGAGACAAAGGCATCTCCAGACACCAAGCCTCGCGATGGAAGGGGAGACCCCAAGGAGTCTACTGCCAAGTCGATTGAAATACGCGACAAAGACAGCAGTAAGCCGTCGACCGACCGGCCCAAGAAGCCATTATTGTCGAAACCCAAGCCCGCTGCGAGTAGGGACAAGGACGGAGATGTTGGCAACAAGAAGCGTGAGGCCGGCAAGAGCCTTTCCAGCACGCCGAACTCCAAGACAAAGTCACGAGAGCAGCCTAGACCCACGCCCGAAGCGACGTCTCGCACTAAGCCTGCCCCGAAGAAGAAGCATGGCAGCTGGGAAGAGGACGAGGACGATGACGAGGACGATGACGGCGACCTCGGCATCGTCATTGAGTATCCAGAAGGCCCATCCCGCGGCGGCCATGCGTTTTCTGCCGGTCGCGGTGCCGGTGGTGTGAGCGGCGGTGCCCCCCAGGCCGCGGCCAAAGGGGTGCAGCTGCACATGCCCACGTTTTCCGAGTTTCAGCGGGAGAATGCCGACGACGACGGAATGGAGGAGGTTGGTCCAGACGAGGATCTCGAGGGCTTCTGGGACCCGCGAGAAGAGGCTGCTGGCGGTGCAGAGGCCAGTGGTGGCGGTGCTGGTGGTGCTGGCAACGGCAACGGCAACACGCTGGGGATGACAGCGACAACACCGAGCCCGGCAGCGACGCCGGAGCCGGAGTCGACGTCGTCAGCACGGCCGCCATCGCGTAACAAGGGCAAGGTCGCAGCGGCTGACGACGATGTCGATGAGCTAGAGGAAGTTCTGCTCGAGGAGCTCAGGGAGGCCGAAGAAGCCGAGAAGAAGAAGCGGGAGGAGAGCGAGAGGAAAAAGCGGGAAGAGGCCGCGCTTGAGGCACAGCTCGAGGCCGAGCTAATGGCAGAGGCAGAGTCGGAGAGCGAGATCAGCGAGGAGGAGTAACGAGCTGCCAGCACACCGCTGTCTGTCGTCACGTACCGTTTGTCGGGCCCGCCACCTTTTTTCTTGCCTTTTTCTGCTTTTTCTTCGTTTTCTTCTTTTTCTTTAATTTTGATTTTGCACGGGACAGCTTTGTTCAAACTACTAGTACAGCTTTTCTCGTGGAGGCTAAACGAGAGAGAGAGGCAGGCCTGTATGTCCTGGACACCTGGGACAGGTCATTGCCGTTCAATGGTTCGGAGGCTGCGATTGGAATAGCACGAAAATCCAAGATGATTCCAGATTCAGTACGGAGTACCGTTTGCGTACGGAGTACCGTGGTCGTGGTGGTATGAATGTGCCATTTGTTCGGCCACATCAGCTTTGATTGGGCCCCACTCGTACTTACAGAGTTAAGCTGCACGTCATTCCAGTCAACGGTTTAGGAGGGTGAGCGATTTTTCCTCCTCGTGCTTGTGTTTACGCCGTCGTCCAGGCATTACTGCCCAAACAAGTTGACCGTCTTTTTCGATATGTCGTATCTTACGAGAGCACGCGAGGATGATTTCCCCGGAAATTGGAGTGAGCCGAGAGGTTGATGTTTGCGAGCACAGGACAATGGTTGCGCCTGGCTGCCAAAGCCGCTGACGTAAGATGAGTTTCAGCGCTTGGCAGCGACGGGAAAAGGGGTCCAGAACGCTTTGCGCAGGAGGCTGACGAAGGACGTCCCGCTTTTCGTGCCCCTATCCGGCAGAACGAAAGAGGGGCGTTCCATTACTAACACGCAGGCCGGCCTCCGTATTCTCTTTTTTGTTCGTACTCGGATATTGCAGCGGACAGCCACAGGCGGTATCCAGGGGAACGTACCCAATATACGAGTACGCCGAATGCTGACGGGCATGACAAAAGGTCAGCAAAAGGTCGACACCGCTAAAAATAATGTTGGCATCCTGGCCTTTCGACTTTCCAGCATTGTGGCCTCTCTCCACCCCTCTCCCACCCCCCACCCGTGCCAGGCCGGCTACTGGTAGTTGGTGCGTCTCTAGCGCTGCAGGAGAAGCCGTCTGGGAGACAAAAGGACGAGAGCGTGCCAGAGTGTCTCTTCGTAAAACGCGGGCGACGGAAGGGGAAAGGACGGGTCCACTTTTGTCTGATTCGGATGCAACGGTAGCTGGCACGGACATTACGGAGCTGGCTAATTACCAATTGTGTGCCCGACCGCCTTCCCTTTTTAGTTGTCTTTGGCCCATCGCCTCCTTCGCCTTCGCGTCCTCGTCGCCTTCTGCCTACTCCCAAACCTCCTCCTGCTTGATCCTCCTCAACGCACATTCCGGCTGTCCCGAGACGCCAAACCGTCCCAATCGCCACACCTCGACCGCTCGCATCCTCTCTCCCCGGTCTTATTGTTGTCGCTTTTTTTGTCCAGCTGCACGCAGACCAGACCACCGCCAGGCCACACCGGACGCACCTCACAACACCAGCACTCGCATGCGTGAGATCATCGCGCTAAATTGCTAGCCGCATTACCAGTCTTCGCTGCCATCCCGATCGTGGCATCCTCCCACGGCGATATACCCTCGTACGACCAGCCGCCTGCCACCCCAGACACACCCAAGCTTTCTTTGGCTAGGGTTACCTGCCGTCTCGTCGACCCTTACCCCCGTCATCCCGATCTCCCACGAGAGCCAGAAGCAATATAGCGCCTGTACTGAGGGGGGACGTCTTCGAATCCCTTTATCCCTCGTCAGATTCCTAATCGCTCTCGCCCTCGCTCTTCCGCAAGTACGCGTATACCCGCGTCCGGGGCTCGTCCTGCGTCCCATATGGTTGCAGCGCCATTGACACCTGTCGCCACAAACCAGCCCCGACGGACCGTTTGAGTATATACGAATAGCGAGCCTTTTTGCTTTTTGCTCTCGCCATGGCCCCTCTCAGTAAGCAGAAACTTTTCCTCGTGCATATTACTTGAGCCTCGCCCTTGTCGCCTCCGTTGTCTCCCAAACGTACCCACCGGCCCGCCTCATATCTTCCCCAGCATCGCTGTTGTCCCTTCTTCATCTCTCCTTCAACCTTGTTCCCCCGCCTTGCTCGGGCGTGTCGAGGGAGTCTGTCGAACTCTGGGGGAGTTGGGCTGCCATTGTCCGTCCCTGGTCCCGTCCGTGGTCTGGAGAGTCCTGCAATACACCATCTTCCTTCACTACACCCACTCAGCCACCATGGGCCCTTACAAACTACCAACCACTGGCAAAGCCATAACTGACCTTACCGTTCTCCCGACAGTGAGCAAGTCTCGAAAGGTATGCTTCCAATCAGCCGCGACTGACCGTCGGCTCCAGCGAGAGAGCTCCCACGTTGATTCGTCTGAACTAACAATGCCCTTCTACTGCAGCCTCGCTTTGAGCTGCACCTAAAGGTCGGTGAATAATGTTGTCCTGGCTCTGCGATCGTCTGGCAACGTGCATCCGCATTCTGACCCTTGCAGATTTACGACCTCAACAACATCCCACTGGCGTCTGGCACGGCCTTTGTCAAATGGCATCTCCCCTACAGCATCCACAGCGAGCACCGCGGTCGGTCGTCAAAATCGAATGTCACAAACCACCGAGTGGAATTCAACTATGCAAAGATTGTTCCATTGCGCCTAGTCGTTGACAAAAACAACCGCCTCAGCGACTACCCCATCGAGTTCGAGGTCACCCAAGAATTCAGCAACAACGGTGTCGGTCGCGACGAAAAGATTGTCCTCGGCAAGATCACACTGAACCTGGCTGAATACGTGGCTGAGAGCGAGGCTATACTCCGAGAATTACGACCCACTTCAGGCTACAGCGATGCGGCACGCTGGAACTTCACCCCGACGGAGAGCCACCACACGCGGCAACGCAGCTCGATGAGCGCAAAGGGCACGATCAGCAGCTTCAGCACGGGCCTAGGCGTATTTGACAGCGGCGATGGCGGCGACTCTATGCTGTCTACCTCGCCGTCCGGCGCGCCTGGGCCGCCCCAGTCTGCAGGATCGTCCGCTTCGACCGGCACGCCCTTGGTCGAGGAGGGCGTCACTCGACGTTATCTCATGCAGGAGAGCAAGATCAACGGCACCCTGAAAATAAGTGTGCTCATGATCCAGGTGGACGGCGAACGCGGCTTTGTGCCCCCGCCCCTGAAATCCGCCCCCGTCTTTGGCGGTATTGCCGGCATTATGGCGAGTGGTGAGGTCTTGGGTGGCGGCGTTGTGAGCCTACACGACGACTCGGATGATCCTTCGGCCCCTATAGGAGGCGGGACCGGATCGAGAGCGTCACGCGCGGCTGCAAAGGGCCGCGATGTCTCGGAAGTGCAAGACGTATACCGACGTGCGCTGGCCGCATCGTGGGCCTGCGAGCAGGGCGAGCTACCGGCAGACGAATGCATCGAGGATATTTTCAACGGCGGTGATGGATTTCGACGCTCGGCCGGCGGCAACTCGCCCGACTCCTCTCCAGCTGGACGGACGCTTCCGTCAAACACGTCACTCCACTCTGTGACGGAGGATCAGGACAAAGACAGCGAGGGGAGCGGTATGGGAGGCAGCGGCTCGTCTGAGAGAAAGAGGGGGCATCGGTTTATCCCCAAGCTGCCCCTGCGGCGCAAGACGGCGCCAACAAGTGCCGGCTCGGCGCAGAAGGCGCTGCGCAAGGCGAACAGCAGCAACGCTCTGAGAGGAAAGGGTGACAGCAGCGCTCAGTTTTATGCCGGTGGTAACAACACCAGCAGCGGAGAAGACACGGCAAGCAGCGGCAGTGCTGGCAGGCCAGGCACGAGCATGACGTACAATCCTCACGCTGATGACGACGATGGCTTCGAAATGAATGCAACCTTGCGGCCGTACGACTTGCGTCAGCTTCGCAAACCGCTGGCGATCTCGTCAGATCCGGCATTTGCAGCAATACGGCAGCATGAGCGCGAGGACAGTGTTCTTTCTGACCGAACAATACGGGGACCCGGCAACGCTGGCAGTTTCGACATGCCCAGGTCCGCGCGAAGCAGCCCTGGGCCGGGCTTCGTCTCCAAGCTTCTACGAGACAATGCGTATGGAGGGCTAGCATCTTCGCCGATGCCAGCGATGAACAGTAGCCAATGGAGCCGTCCTGGGGAGAGAGGACGGAAATCGTCAGGCCAAAGTGGAGGTAATGGTAATCGCGTTGGGAATGGCAGTGGAAGTGGCAGTGGTCCTGACGAGGACAAGAGCTACAAGTCCCAAGACATCGACGAGAACGATGTACGTGAGAACTTCATGGCATGGCAAATGTCGAGCTCAGTGGCAGCGTCTTAGATAGGCGAGCCTGCCGGGAGTTATGATAGACAAGCCGCCCATCAAGACCGTAATAAATGCTGTCTGTCGTAAGACCACAACAGCGATGATTCAACGATTCAATTAGACAGCCAATTGCAAAATTATTAAACCCCCAGAAATCAGGCTATGCTGGTACAAATTAACGCCCTACAAGGCTTGTCCGTTCTTGATTCCTTCTACTTTCTTCCAGCCAATCGGATAGACGTTGGTCTTTCACATGTTTGCCATGAGGTGCGCCTCGTCAATTGCATAGCAGCAGAGCCAAGCCATTGACCGTGGCACCAACAGCGATTTCAAAGACACCAAGCAGACATTCTACGTACAGCCATATCTGGGCAATCAGGTGGTCTAGAACGGAAGCCTAATTTTCTGTAAGGGAATCCAGCTCGCCGGCCTCTAATACCGTGAAGGAGGATCTGTGCTGGTCCAAGGTTCGCAGTCCCGTAAAATGACACGACTACGCTAAAAAAGGCAGATTCGACTCTATTTTAAGGCCCTTGACAATTTATAGAAGCCGACGTCGGTCGCCAGAACGAGGAGTTTGGTAGGAGACCCAGTTGAATGCCACAAGAGGTGTGACGATACGTCGTATCATACACTTCTCTCTTCTTCACAACTAATTGCTCGAGTTCCCGTTAATATCTCTCCATCTGGGTCTTTTTCAAGTATCCTCACACACAAAAATCACTATCTCCACAACAAAATCAAAGCGAGGCCAATACTCCGTAGTGTCCGGACGATTCAAGCCGCCCGAATCGGTCATCATTCAGAAAGATTTTATTCGATGACTAAATAAAGCAGGGAAAAGAATCTAAAATCTAAAATATACGACTCCCCTTGATGGAGCTGCAGTAGAATCGTTCGATCAGGACAAATGCTTCTCACATGTCAATTGATGCGAGCAGCCATCAATTGCTGTTGAGTAAAATAAATGGGTATCGTGGGATGCTGATCGCTGCCCGAGAAAGGACAGCCCGTGTTGACAGTGCATGCAATGGAACATGACTTCTTCACCATCGCGTCGTAACGTAGCAATTGGATGTTCCGGCCATCCCCACAACGACTACGTCCTTGCTGAATTATGCGACAGGTCTAATTTGGAGCTTGTGCTTGAATTATTGTCTCGTCGGACCTGGCAAAGCCGGTGCTTTATGTCGTCGTCTTCCTCGTCTTGCGGAGAGGACTGGAGAAGGAGTCAGCAAGATGCATGGGTAATACGGCGAAAGAGCGCTTGGAATTGCACATACGCGCAGCCAGACGGCGTTGTCACGCCAAAAAAGCAGTCGTTGGAGGCCTTTTCCACCACTTGGTCCGCGTAGATAGGCGTAATCACGACACCAGCCGAGACAGTGGACACCACGACGGCGACGAGGGCGAGCAGAGAGAGCTGCATGTTGACGGATTGGCACGGTGGAGGCTGAAAGGTGAACGAATGTTGTAGTGGAGTCGTACTTTGGATTTTGTTCAGGCCAGCTGCTGAAGGAGAGAAATCGACTACACCTGTGTAGAGGATGCAAATAAAGAGCGCAAATATAATGGTAAAGTGCAAGAGAGAAATATAAACAAAAAGCGCAGAAGCGGCAGAGTAAAGAGAAGGAGAAGCCTGACAGGAGATATGAGAAAATGGGGTGCCCCCTTTTCCCCATCCTGCGACACCACAAGTCGGAGCTCCAAACCGTTTAAAGCTCTGCGACGATGTCCCATTGGCGCTACGAGCAATAATTTGGAGCCAATAAATCTTACGACAGCGTCGCAGGTGGGTGGGGTCTTGCTTCTATTTCCACACAGCACTGTTTCAAAACGCAAGACGCTGTTCCAGTTATGGAACGCTTGGGCGATTTCCTCGATTCCAACCGCCTAAAGTCTTCCAAGAGGCATCCAGAAAAGGAGGCGTCCTGAAAGGGAGAAAGGTGCTCAGGGGAGCAAAAATAATGATGAGAGTGGGACTTGANNAACCAACTCGGCCATCTCACCTGTTGATTGGAGGATTAAACTTTGGAATGCACTTTTAGCCGCCAGTCTTTCTGTGCTCAGCCGGCAGCCACACCATTCAAGATACGCAGCCAACTAAAGTAGACCTCTCACCTTAGCATACTCAAGGTTCACAGATTGCAGCTCATCTTATCAGGCTTGGAAACGGTTGCATGGTTCTCTCGCCTTGTCCCGAGACTTTTGGCTTTCTGTCATTAGCATTGACCTCGTTACTGATGGAAGGTCTTTCCTCCCTGAAGTCTGGGCATTCATCCATGCTCACAACAAGTTCAGGCGCTGATCGCACAGCGGGAAGCCTCGCAGCACAATTCTGAGGCATGTCGCGCAACAAGTTCGGTCTTTCGGGAGCATCGGTGAGACCCATGCATCGTCTGGCGTGATCACAACGGGGATAACCTCCAGTTGGGCATCAGCTTGGAGCGGTGAGCCAGAATTTTGGCATACGTGTCGACGAACATACGTGTCCGCCAGCTTGTGGATATATTCTCGGGATGCATTTACCAGGGATAATGAGCGGGTCAGATGGCGACACATCACGATCACGATTCGCAGTTCCCAGAGGTCGCGGTACAACAAAAAACGAAGAGGCGCTCAAGCTGCAGAAACAAATTGTGGACACAATGTTGCGATCGAGTATCTGCCCATCTGTGCATTTATAGAATGCAGGATGCCGGTTAAAGCCACACCACGGCCTAAGACCTGATCGTCATCGACGTGCATCATCATGGGCAGGTTTGAGTGTTCGCTGCATCGAATAGGACCCGTTCATAATATAATGTATAGAGTCTAGAAGATCTCCGAAGTGCTTGGCCATTGCCGACACGGCTACGGAGCTGACCGCCGCGTCAGAACGATATTGTTGCCGTATTTTCGTGATAGTCAGAACAACTCTGATCTGCCAACTTTCTTCCGGGAAGGGAGGCCCACCATGAAGCCGGCCAAGGCGGCCCGGACAGCCAACACGGCGTTTTGATGCCTCGACAGCGCTCGCGACGGCACGGACAGCCAGACGATGCATAGAGGCTCTTCCCGATCACTGTGTAGAAACCCGATGACGTGTTAGATGGTATACAGTAGTAAGCGTGGAAGAAAAGGTGAACATCTGTCTTACGTAAACATAAAAAGTGTGGCTTCGAAATCAAAGGCACGGTGCAGTAGAACGGAGTGACTTGTTTTGGAGATGATAGCAGCGCGGCTCCCATCTCGAACAGAATACCTCATCATGATCGCGGCGTAACTTTCATGGTGATATCCTTCCGAGTAAAACGTGAGGTTTGCTGCCTAGAGGCGCTTCTCGAAATAGAAGGAACATAATAAAATCACAGCCACGGATGTGGAACAGCCTTCTTGTTCGCACCTTCCGCGCATAAACCTTTAAAAATGCGTCAATTATCCATATGAGAATAGCGCGACTGGCGCTTGTTTACGTTGCCCGATTGCATGGACAGTCTGTGGTGACTGGTCGGCTTCAGATATAGCGGTTGTGTAGCATGCTGCCACAAGACCGATATCAGCCCTCGAGACTATGCTACCAGGCCTCAACATCGACAACCTCGCACTTCTTGAAATTGAGGGATGGAGACAACCAAAGTGCGTATGGAACGAGCAGTGAACCCATCATAGCCATACGGTTTCGGGGACTTCTCACGATGGCCCGGTGGGTGAAAAACTACGATCAGTACAGTTGTCCTTACTTTCCTGACCCTCACTTCGGCAGACATCGACCGCAACATCCTCTATCAGTACCAGGCTCCGTCTTCTCTGCGGTACTTTTCAGATCCTCTCAGAGCCTCTCCCGCAACTTGAGAGCCATCACAATGACTAGACGAGTGGCTTCGGAGGTTTCAAATTCGTGATGACTGCCCTACGAACCATTTGTCGGTTAACCCACTTGGTCGCTTCAACCTTTCCCGAACAATGGGACGATGCCTCGTGAACTGTGTAAAGATATTGAAAAAGAAAGAGGCGTTATTCTTCTTGTAGCACCAGATGCAGCAACAAGGCCACATCAGTGTCTCGACAGGTCAGCGGATACCCACCAGGACGCTACAAGCATTATAAAACACGCACCTACGGCGTATAAAAGGAAGAGTAGCTGCACACCATGCCGAAGAAGAAATTAGATGCCGTATAGGCTAACATAGATCAAACCGCTTTGGAGATACTATCACTGCCCAGCTATTATATCGCAGCCTAGAATTCGCCAGACAGCCAAGAACGAATCACATCGTGTTAGTTCTGTTGGTACAGACAGCCGACCCTAATGGCACCCTCTAAACTCCGCTGGAATCCAGATGGCTCACCCATCAGAGGACCACGTTCTGAGGCTATGGTGACAGAATAGGTCGCTCATTGCGGCACCTTACGCTCTAGTTGAAGTCAGCCAACATACATCAAGATTGGCCTTTTGAGACAAACCTACTACTCACATCCACTGTCTACTAGGTAAAAGGTGTTGATTGTAGACGGCCCACTGTACTATCCGCGTATTTGCGTTACGACTACATGGGGGGTGGCTTTAGACCAGCCTTACAGCTTGGCTGCTCTTGCTTGTTGAAGTAGTGACATAATCTCACACGCATTAGTCTTGTGATGATGGCATAGGCCGCTAGCTCGGGCACACGTGGCGAATAAGAAAGTGTCGCCCAATATACGAGTACTACGGAGTACTGCTGAGGTGTTATTACAAATGGAGTCCGGGGACCTGGGGCAGCATTTCTGCGGGAGGTTCCCTCCAAGATGGCTCTCACATCGGGGG